>VWZE01020227.1:311631-332022 GCA_013396675.1 Eubucco bourcierii
TTCCGCTTAAACACCTCCACGTATGATGCCTCCACCACCTCCCTAGGCAGCCCATTCCAAAGCCAATCACTCTTTCCCTGAAGAACTTCTTCCTAACATCCAGCCTAAACCTGCCTCGGCGCCGCTTGAGGCTGTGTCCTTTTGTCCTATCACTGGGTGCCTGGGAGCAGAGACCAACCCCCACCTGGCTGCAACCCCCTTTCAGGTAGCTGTAGAGAGCAACGAGGTCTGCCCTCAGCCTCCTCCTCTCCAGGCTGCACACCCCCAGCTCCCCCAGCCGCTCCCCGTAGTTTCCAAGCTGTCCGATCCGGGCTGGTACATTTCAGCAGTGGGAGGGGGAAGCTCCTTAACCCACCGCCCTCTGCCAGGCGCTGGCGGGGCGCAGAGCCTGCGGCTTACCTTTGCATGCCTTGCGGTCGGTGACAGCCTTGCTGAGGTCTCGGTAGAAGCCCTCCTTGCAGTAGTGGCAGTGGCGCCCGGCGGTGTTGTGGCGGCAGTTGAGGCAGACGCCGCCGCTCTTGCGCCCCGACAGCTTGTACAGCTCCATGTTGAAGCGGCACCGCCGGGCGTGCAGGTTGCAGTTGCAGGCTGCAAGGGAAAGGCGGAAGGTGAGGGATGGAGGGGAGGAGACCTGGGATCCCCCCGCCCCACCTCGAGTGGGCTAGAGCTGCCTTACTGGCTGCCCTCGGCCGCTGCAATGCAGGGCATCGAAGAATCACAGAATGGTAGGGGTTGGAAGAGACCCTAAGGGACCATGCAGTCCAACCCCTTGCCAGAGCAAGTACTCCTGGTGGCTCAGCTCCTTCCAGCTTGGCAAAGACTTAGTGAAAATCATAAACCATGGTTCACAGAATCACAGCATGGTGGCATTGTGAGCTCTGGGTGAGAAGTTGGACTCGATCTCCCTGGAGGTGTTCCAGGCTAGCTTGGATGGGGCCTTAAGTGACCTGAGCTAGTAGGAAGTGTCCCTGCCCATGGCTGGGGGTTGGAACTGGATGATCTTTATGGTGCCTTCCAACCCAAACCAGTCTGTGACTATGACTCCATGCTCACACCTGGAAGCCTGTTGGTTCACAACCACCCATTGGTGTGCACACACAGCCTGCCCCACACACATCCTCCAGTGCCCACGCAGCCCTGTGTGCCCCCATGACCCCAGGGCATGCCCAGCTCTCTCACCAACCCCAGGACCCATGTAGCCCCCAGCCAGCTCCAGATGTGGGAGATGAAAAGGCAAAGCCAAGCCTGCTGCTGCTGAAAGCTCTGGCACAAGGATAATGGGAACAAGATTTCCTTCGGCTCCCCAGCCTGGCCCCCTCCCCACGCCCATGCACAGAGCCTGGGTGAGAGTTTTTCCAGGCGTGCTGTGAAATTCATTAAGGTGTCAGCCCAGATGTAAGTGCTGGGGCCTGGCTTGGCAGCTGGTGAAGTTGCCTCCCCTTGGCAGCAGCTTCAGCCCACGCAGATCAAACGTGCCCTCGCCCACCCTACCACTGCAGCCTTGGGAACGTGGAGGAAAGAAAGCCAGAGCAAACCCCAGTCCACCCCCAAAAAGCCCTTCTGAAGCCTTCAAGTAGGCTGAGAGAATTTGGGCTGCTCAGCCTGGAGTAGGCTCCAGGGAGAACTTACAGCAGCTTTCCTGTACCTGAAGGGGCTACAGGAGAGAGCTGGGGAGGGACTGTTCAGAAGGGCTCAGAGTGACAGGGTGAGGGGCAATGGTGTGAAACTGGAGCAGGGGAGATTTAGGTTGGATATCAGGTGGAAGTTGTGGACAGTGAGGTTGGGGAGACACTGGAAAAGGCTGCCCTGCCCAGGGATGTGGTTGAGGCCCCATCCCTGGAGACATTCGAGATCAGACTTGCTGTGGCCTTGAGCAGCCTGCTCTAGTTGGAGGTGTCCCTGTCGATTGCAGCAGGGTTGGACAAGATGAGCTTTGCAGGTCTCTTTCCACCCAATGCAATCTGTGACTCTGTGAAGCAGGTGAGCAAAAGATTTGTACTGGCACCACATGCTCAAACCTCTGCTGCCCCTGGAGCAACCTCACATATGAGATTAGTGTAAAAATCACATGGCAGGCATCAAAACAAACCCCAGGGTGGTGGGGGCTGATTCTGGGGTCTTGTGTCCTTTTGAGTGATTGTTTTGGTTACTTTTTTTCCCCTGGTGCTGGTGAAAAATAGGGATTGTGGAGGTAAGTTGTGGCACAGGAATCAGCCCTGGGATGTGGCACCTTGGAGGGAAAACAGCAAATGTAGACTGGAGCATCTCTGTGAGGAGCAAAGGCTGAGAGTCCTGGGGCTGAGAGCCTGCAGAAGAGCAGCTCCAGAGGGGAGCTGATCAGTGTTCAGCAAGAGCTAAAGGAGCTGTGGGGAGTGAGAGGCTGGGACCAGACTCTTATCAGTGGTGCCCAGGGCCAGGCCAAGGGGCAATGGGCACAAAGTGGCACCCAGGAGATTGCATCTGAGCAGGAGGAGAAAGTTGTTTGTTGTGAGGGTGCCACAGGCCTGGAGCAGGTTGCCCAGAGAGACTGTGGAGTCTCCTTGTGTGGAGAGCTACCAAGGCCAGCTGGGCACTGTGCTGCTGGTCAAGCTGCTGTGGGTGCCCTGCTGGAGCAGGGGATTGGGCTGGATGATCTCCAGAAGTCTCTTCCAACCCCACCCTGCTGAGATTCTGTGAAATACTGCCCATGGTCCCTGGTAGCCTAGGATACTGCTGCAAAAGGGATGCTGCTGTGGTAGGCATGCCAACACTCACCCAGGCTTTGCTAGAGCCAGGAGTGAAGAACCCTGACATCCAGGCTGCTCCTTCAGTCACCAGATAATGGGACAGGGACAAGCCAGGGTGGCTCGTGCCACCGAGCTGAGGCAATGGTGTGCAACTGAACAAAGAAGGAGGGTTGAGTGGCCTGCTTGTTCCCTGCTATCACTGAAAGGCCAGAGGGGTGACCCCAAAAGGCAGCTTTGCTGTCCCACTGAGAATGTTTGGGGTTGCCCCCAGGAGTCCCTGGCATCCTGTGGGCAATCTAAGGGGTTGGCAGGCCAGAGGGCATGTGGGTGGGCACCGGTGGAGAAAGGTCAGGTAAATTATTCGCTGCTCTTGACATGTCCCTCTCTGCCTCCAGTTTAATTGGTGAAAGAGTAACTGGCCAAGGCCTTTTCACCAGCCTTGCTGTGGGCTGGGGCCCTCTTGGCCGTCATGGCTCCATCACGGGCCCTCCTTTCCCTGGGAACCTGCCACAAATCCTCCCAGAAGCCACCTTTTGGAGAGAACCTCCTCTTGCTGCCCAGCATTGTCCCCTCTGCCCACAGGTGCCCACTCCGAGTTGTTTCTCGACGAATTGCTGGCACCTTAACAGGTGCAAGCCAAGCTGGGACTTTGGAGCAATGCTGCTTGGGCAACCCCAGGAGCTGGCTGGGCTTGGCCGGGCTGGGATGGGTGGCTGTGCCCTGCTCGTGGCCAGGGTCACAGCAGCACGCGTGACAGTCCCTGCGCCCTGCCGGCGCAGCCACCCAGCGCTAATGGGGGCAGGCAGGTTCCTCCCCCCCGGCCCGGCTCAATGCTCACAGTGTTCCTTGCTTGCAAGCTCTGCCTGCCTCCCGTTAATCACTAATTAAAGGCTTGAATGCTCCCTGCTGTTTGGGGTATTAATAAGAATTTAATTGCACAGTTTGGGGCTAATTACGTGGCGGCTCACTTCCGCTCCTCTACAGTCTGCCCCATTAAACAATCATATGATCAATTAAACAATCACAAGATCTAATAATTGGCAATAACAGACTAATTAAACACCCACACCTTGCAGCACAGCAACCTTCCCTCCCCTTTTCTTGACGGGGTTTGAACCCCTGCCCAGACCTGGGCCACCCCCACAACTGGGATGCTGTAGATGGAGGAGCTTAGGGAGATGGCATGAAGGGGTTTGAGGCAGGAACCTGGCACCGGGGCGCACATGTGGCAGGAGATGGAGGGGCAGGAGTGGGGCTCCCCACCCCTACAAGTTCCCTGGGAATAATTAGGGAAGGGAAGAGAAGGGAAGGGAAGGCAACTGGCTCAGTGAAACCCTAGAGCAGCTGCTGCTGCCAACCCACAGCAGATTGGAGCTACGCCCCTCCTTTGGCTGGAGGAGAGCTCAGGCAGGATGGTAGCACAGGACAGGGCTGCACCTCCACCCTGGCAAAGGGAACCAAGGCCAGGAAGGTCACTTCACAGAATCACAGCATGGCAGGGGTTGGAAGTGACCTCTGGAGATCATCCAGTCCAACTTAGGTATTTGTAAGCATTCATAAGATCTCACTCAGCCTCCTCCTCTCCAGGCTATCCAGCCCCAGTTCTCAGCCTCTGGTGTGAGAGCTGTTCCAGTACTCTCAACAACTCTCAACATGAGGGAAAGCCCTCATGTTAGCTTCCCCCCTGTCCCATCATGGGAAGGTGTTCCTAGACAGGGGCAGGGGCAGAGGTTTGTACCTCTGCCATTAAGCAACAGGAGAAGAATCAGAAGCAGAGAGTCCTCTATGAGGGGCTGTGAGCTGAGAATAAGGCTGTGAGGAGGTGCAAAGCTGACCACTCCAGCCCCATCTTAGGCGTAGCAGGACTCAGGATGCTCAGTCAATGTTCATCTCCTCTACCACTGCGGCTGTCTGCCCCTTGCATCCCAGATGTGCTGGGATGCTGCATACCATGGGGAGCAGGTGCCCAGGCAGGGATGGCAGGGGCATGCTGCCTGATTGTCCCCCTGTAAAAGGCATCATCTACTCCACCCCCACCCCCTGTTTTCCCTGTGGCCAGTGCTGCTGAGAACCTGCTGGTTTCCAGCATGTTCTTGGGGGAGACAGTGAGGAGTACCCTGCTGTGGGGACTGCAGCAAGGGAAGGGACAGGCAGGTACTACTGCTAAGAGGCCACCAGCAGCACAGATCCTGCACCCTCAGGATAAAAACAGCTTGGGGAAGCTCACTGGGAGATTCCTGAGGTAGTCTTACCACAGGAAGCAATGTGGTAGAAAAAGAAAGGAAACATGAGTGGGAGTCATAGAATGATAGAATTGTTTGGGTTGGAAAAGCCCTCTAGAATCATTGAGTCCAACCATCAACCCAACACCACCAAGACCATCAAGCCATGTCCCCAAGTGCCATGGTCACAGGTTACTTGGACACCTCCAGAGATGAGGACTCCACCTCCACCACATTCCTGGGCAGCCTGGGATAGTCCCTGACCACTCTTGCAGCAAAGACATTTTCCTTCCTCTCCAACCTAACCCTCCCCTGGCACAATTTCAGGACATTTCCTCTCCTATTACCTGAGACTTGGTTGCAGAGCCCAACCCCCACCTGGCTCCAGCCTCCTTTCAAAGAGCTGTAGAGGGCAATGAGCTCTCCCCTCAGCCTCCTCTTCTCCAGGGTGAACACAGAACCACAGAACTTTAAAGGTTGGAAGGGACCTCCAGAGATCAAGTCCAACCTCCCTGACAGGGCAGGATCCCCTAGGGTAGTTTGTACAGGAAGGCATCCAGGTGGGTTTTGAAAGTCTACAGAAGAGGAGACCCCACAACCTCTCTGGGCGGCTGCTCCAGGGCTCTGTCACCCTCACTGTAAAGTTTCTTCTCATGTTGAGGTGAAACCTTCTCTGTTCCAGTTTGTAGCTGTGCTCCTTGCCTTAGTAAGCTTCAGCTGCTCCTCTGCAGCCCTGTTCTCCAGACCCTTCCCCACCATCACTGCCCTTCTCTGGCCTTGCTCCAGCCCCTCAATGTCCTTCTTGGAGTGTCCCAAAACTGACCTCAGAATTGGAGGTGTAGCCCACAGCCGAGGATGCAGGGAAGCAGATGGGATTCCCTGCATTCCGTCACACCCCGGGCATCGCTGTTTCCAGGGCTTGGCAACCCAAGTGGGTCCCAGCACCGAGCCGAGCTAGCAGCAGCCAGCGGGGTCTTCCCAGGAGCGCACAGCCCCTTCCCCGCCGAGCCCCCCGGATCAAAGCAGCTCCGTGCATTGTGCCGGTGCTGCGGGCAGCGCTCCCGCCGCGGCGGCCACAATGGGAACAAGAGCTCCGCGCTCCCGGCCGCCGCGGGCATTACTTCCAGTGGCTGCCCTCTGCTAATCCGCTTCCCCTGCCCGCCGGCTCTGAGGATGGTCTGACCTGGGCAGGCATGGACCAGAGGTGGCGGTGGGAAGGAGGAGGTGACGCCCTGCCACAATAAGGCCACCTGCGGGGTCAGAAGTTTGGCCATCCCGCTCCCGCCTGCCACTTTGCTGGCGTTGCACTGACCTGCCCCGGGGACACACGGACGGGGACAGGTCTTTCTCTCCCCTGTCCTTCTCTTTGCCTCCTTTTGAGCAGGGCACATCAGAGGGTACACAGAGCATTGCAGTGTTGGCAGGGCAAGCTTCCCATGGGACATGCAGCCTTTTTCGGGATATCAGGAGAGCCTCCTGATGGTGGTTCTTTAACCACCTGGCATGGGGCCACGCACCCTGCAGTACAGATCTGGCACTGTGCCCTCGTGCCAAGCCAGCAGCATGGTAGATCCACTGTTGCCATCCTGGCTGTGACAATCCTAAGGCTCCCTGTTGCCAAAGTCACATCGATACTCACAATGCTGCAGCTCAGCAATGTCCCCACAAATGTCATGGTCACCCCATGGCAGCTGTGGTGGGGTCATGCCAACCTCAGACATCACTGGGCTGCTTCATCTCAGCATTTCCCTGCACCAGCCAGAGGCAGGAATTCTTGTGATAGAAGGGGAATTTTTCCTCTCCTCACACTGCATGGGTGGATGTCTCAGCACCATCACAGGCTGGGCACAGGCCATCAGTTTGTCCCCTGAGGAGGCAGAGGTTCCCATGCACTGGAGGATGCCAAACCCCCATGCAGGGTACTGGGTAGCACAAAGCCAAGAAATGACATCCCAGCACAACCTGAAACTGTGCCAGCCCCATGGTTCCACCCAGATCCACTTCATAGAATCATAGAACTGTTTGGGTTGGAAAAGCCCTCCAAGAGTATCCAGTCCAACCAGCAACTCAACACCACCATGGCCACTAAACCATGGCCCCAAGTGCCATGGCCACACTGTTCTTCAACACCTCCAGGGACAGTGACTCCATCACCTCCCTGAGCAGCCTGTTCCAATCCCCGACCACTCTTGCAGCAAAGGGAGCAGAGCCCAAGACCTACCTGGCTCCAGCCTCCTCTCAGGGAGCTGTAGAGAGCAATGAGCTCTGCCCTCAGCCTCCTCTTCTCCAGGCTCAACAGCTCCAGCCGCCTATCCCTGCTGCTCCTCCCCAGTCCTGTTCTGCAGACCCTTCTCCAGCTTCCTTGCCCTTCTCTGGCACTGCTCCAACCCCTCAATGTCCTTCTTGGAGTGAATGGCCCAAAACTCAACCCAGGATTCAAGGTGTGGCCTCCCCAGTTATGAGGCACAATCACTGGCCATGCTGGCAGTGCCTTTTCTGATCCAGGCCAGGATGCTGGTGGCCTTCTTATCCATCTGGAAACAACCTGGCTCATCTTCAGCTGCTGCCAACCAGCACACCCAGGTCCTTTCCCGGGGAGCACTTTCCAGCCACTCTGCCCCAAGCCTGGAGCATTCATGGGCTTGTTGTGACCCAAGTGCAGGAGTCAGCATTTGGCTTCATTAAACCTCAACAGGTTTAACAGCTCCCAGCCCTGACCCTCAGCCAGCACTGGGCTGCCCAGCCCCTGAATCCAGCCTCCTCCCCAGCCACAGGTGACACCACCGCCATCAGCATCACAGTCCGCCGGCCACGGGACAGATTCCACAAGCCTGCAGCCCCCGGGGCTGAGCAAAGGGAACTTCCCGGGCGGCCTCTCCTTTTAATTGGTGCTAATTGGTGCGGCTGTTGGTGCTGGCTGGGGACGTGGCTTTGTTGAAAGGCAGCCTGGGGAAGGCCGGGGGAGCTAATCCAGCTTTCAGGCGTTAAGCCCTTTGGAGGCGGCTGATAGAGAAGCTCTTTCAGGTCCCTTCAGAGAGGGCACAAAGCCCGAGAGGGGAAAGCGAGAATGAAGGGGAGCAAAGCACCAGGCAGAACTTTCACACGCAGCTCGGGAAGGGTTTTTGTGAGCAGGGCTTGTCGGGGGAGGTGGGGGCTTGAAAGGACCCCACTGTGCCCCTGACTCCTCCACTCCCCTGGCTCCTCTGCTCTCCCTCCGTTATCTTTGCAGCCCCATCTGCCCAAAGAGCGATGGAGCTGGGGGCAGGGATGCTCTGTAGAGTGACACCTTCACCCTCTGATGGGCAAGGTGGACAGATCTGCAGATGCTCCCTTGAAATGTGCGTCCTCTGGTTTAACCCCTTTTGTGCCAGCAGAGCCACCCCTGCTGCCATTGCTGCTGTGCCTGAGGGTTCAGATGTGGGCGTGTTGAGGGGGTGGGATGGGGGTGGAGCACAGGGGAGCCAGCCCTTGGGTCATGGTCCTCCTCTGGTCCCAGGGGATCTCCCTGGGTTCACCTACCCATTAGAGTCCTCCCTTGTCTGACCTGGAGGCAGCTGAAGGCAGCAGTCATAGTCCATAGGCAACATGTAGAGCTGAGAGGTGGCTCTCTGATCTTTGCTCCAAAACTCATCTTTCTGAGCCCAAAGAGCTGACAGATGCCCACAGGAGGTGAGGTGATGGAAGGCATCGGCTGCAGTGCTTGCTTTGGGTCTGTTGCCTTTTCAGCCACTCTCAGAAGAACCCCATGGTGACAGCGACATATTCAAGTCAGCAGCTGGGATCTCAACAAGGCATTGATCACTAACACCAACAAGTCCCTCTGACCTCTGGCACACCCTCTGAGCCTTTCAGAGGTTGATTAATGGTACAGCTTTCCCTTGTCTCCATCCTCCTGCCATCCCCTGGGACCTGGGGTCTGCCCCTCCTTCTCCTAAAGCTTCACAGGGTTTTGGCATCTCCTAATCCCAGCCCAAATCAAAACAGATAGGCTAAAACCTCCACCAGAATTCCCCAGAAACCTGCAAGCAGGACAACCAGTTGGATGGTTTGGAAATGTTTTGTTTCAGTGACAATATTTTTAAAGGATGGAAACCTTTGCAAGGACAAGCAAGCTAAAGCCACAGTGCTGAACTGGGGTATCTCAACCTTCACCTCTGCCAGGATTTGTTGTCTGTCCCCTGCCCCAAAGCACATCTCACAGGAGATCTCCATGATTCCCAGTCCAGTGCCCAAAAGAGCTGGTGTGCCACCTAAGGGAAATGACCACAGCACAGGCATCCCACACCCCACACCAAGATCTGCTGCCCAGTTGGAAGGCACCAGTGATTTTCAGAGAGTGCTTTGGCTCATGGTTGAAGCACTGCACCTTTGGAAGGGCACCCAGAGCAGAGACAGGGCAGCTGCCTGAGCCTTCCCCAAACCTCCAGCGAGAGGGATGCTCCTTGGCATCTCTGGACAAGCACACTTCAGCTCAGAAGAGGAGGCTGAGGGGAGACCTCAAGGCTGTCTACAGCTACCTGAAAGAAGGCTGTGGAGAGGCTGCTGCTTGTATCTTCTCATAGGTAAATAACGACAGAAAAAGAGGGAATTGCCTCAAGCTGCAACTAGATAGGTTTGAACTGGACATTAGGAAACATTTTTTTCCCAGCAAGAGTGGTCAGGCATTGGACTGAGCTGCCCAGGGAGGTGGTTGTGTCACCAGGCCTGGATGTGTTTAAAAGTCATTTGGATGTGGTACTTGAAGATAAGGATTAAGGGTGAACTTTGCAGAGTAGGGATAACAGGTGGACGTGGAGATCCTGGGGGGCTTTCCCAACCGGAATGTTTCTGTGATTCAGCTCACATCACCTCCTCCTTCAATGACCCATTTTAGGTTTTGGGCCCCAGAAGCACTGCCCTCCCCCAAAAATATTTACAGCTCCCTTACCCAGGCACTCGTTGGCCTCGCGGGCACTGGCTCGCTGCCAGGGCCGGTCGTAGTGGAAGGGCTTGCAGCGGTCGCACTCGGGACCTTCCGTGTTGTGCTTGCAGTCGCAGACCAGCTTCTGCTCCTTGTCCTTGATGCAGCGCGCCGCGTGCCCGTTGCACTTGCAGCGCCCCCCCACCTGCAGCTCCCCCACCGCGTAGTAATAGGGCGTCGAGCCGGTGCCCCCCTCCTCCTCACCGGCGTCCCGGCCGCCCAGCTCACGGAAGAGATGCGGCCGGCTGAAGACCACGCGGATGTCGGTGGCCGTCACCCAGTCCTGGAGCACAGGGCTGCTGTCGAAGTCCTGGGCAGAGGGTCGCCCATCAAGGGTGCTGAAAGCGATGAGCCCGCCGGTGAGAGGGTAGAGGTCGGTGAGGCCATCGGTGCAGAGGGCCTCCTGCTCATTCTGCTTGGTGACGGTGGCTTTGCTGGGCTTGCCGTAGATCTTACGGCACTGGGAGGAGTAGTACTGGTAGGGCACCCAGGTCTTGCCGTAGTCCATGGACTTGAGAATGGCAGTGGACTCCGGTCGGGGCGAGCAGAACTGGAGGCTGACATAGACCACTTCGAACTTCTTGCCAAGGGAGAGGGTGAGGGTGACGTTCTGGGGGGAGTGGTGGAGGGTCTCCGAACGCCAACACGTCATGTTGGAGGCAGTGTTGAGGTCAGTCAGGTAGGCGGGCGGGTGGGCTCGGCGGGGGTCCGAGGCATTGCAGTGCCGCGTCGGGGGCTTCCCGCATGTGCTGGAGGCTTGGACCTCCTTCCCAAAGGCAGCATTGACAAACTCAGGGATGCAGCGGCGAGGAGCTCCGTTCTCATCATAGCAAGGGTCTGGGGGAGTCTGCTGGGCCACAAAAGGGTTCACCGTTTGGGAGAGGTCCAGCATGGTGGTGGTGAGGAGCAGGCGCAGGAGCTGCAGGACCTCCATCCTCCCGGGGCGAGGGAAGTGACTCCTCCCTGGGGTGAGAGCAAAGAGACTGAATGGCAGCGGCAGCCCCAACCAGAGTGGTGTGGCTGTGGCACAGCCCATGTGGGAAGGCTAAGGGATGGGGAACACCCCCACGTCTGGCCCTTGACCTGTGTCCACCTTCTCATCCCACATCTACTTAGGAAGAAGTTCTTTACAGTGAGGGTGGTGAGACACTGGTACAGGTTGCCCAGGGAGGCTGTGGATGCTCCTCTCTCTGGAGGTGTTCAAGGCCAGGTTGGATGAGGCCTTGAGTGACCTCTCCTAGTGGGAGGTGTCCCCTGCCTATGGCAGGGGGTTGGAACTAGATGATCCTTGAGGTCACTTCCAACCTTACTATTCTATGACTCTGTGATACTTTGGCATCCTGAAAGCAGGGCTGGGACCTCATTACTTTGCTTTGCCTTACCCACGCTAGTCCCTTGCCACTCAGCAGCAGCAGTGAAATGCCACAAGAAATGGTAAAGGAGCTGAGCTTAGGGAGGAGGCTGAAATCAGGGTTTGGCCCTTCCCCAGCCTCTCACAAACTGTCTCAGGGGTGGCAGAAATGTCTGTGCCTGGCAGCAGGCCCAGCTGGCACTCAAAGCTCAGAGATCACTGCGCAGCTGAGAAGGACAGGTGAGGTGGAAGAGCTGGGGTGACCTTTCAGCTGTGACAGTAGCTGCAAACCCCAAGACCTTATGAGAACACTTTGCAAGAGGCAGGAGCTCACCAGGGTGAAGTCCTGAGGCTCCTGAGTCCAGCACCACCTCGTCTGCCATGTCACAGTCCCAGCAGCATCCTGGCCACAGGCATGGTGCGTTCTCTGGGCCAGGGGCTGGATCCCCTCCAAACTCCACCATCACAGTAAGGATGGAAAAGACCTCTAAGATCATCAGGTCCAACCTTCAACCACATCTTAGCCCATGTCTTATTTACTCATTTCTTGAATACCTCCAGGGATGAGGAGTCCACTACCTCTCTGGGCAACCTGTTCTAATTCCTGACCACTCTTGCAGAAAATAAATTATTTCTAAACTCTAACCTAAACCTCCCCTGGTGCAGCTTGAGGCCATTTCCACTCATCCTGTTGTTATTTACTTGGAAGAAGACAACATCAGCCTCACCACAGCCTCCTTTCAGGTATCCTTTCACACTACCCAACTGCTACCACTGGCCAGAGGAAATTGTTCTGGCCTCACCTCTGAGGAACCCAGGTCTGGGTCTGGCCTGTCTGTTAATGGAGCGACAGACAAGGACTAAATGTAGGGATTGGTGTGGCTCTTCTCCCAGCACAGAGTCAGAGGATTCTGGGTGGCTCCCAGGGGACATGGCTCAGCTCCCACATCTGTGGCTTGGAAGGGTGGAAGAGAGACTGGAAGTCATGTCCTCTCCTGCAGGCTCTGGCCACAGCAGGAGCATCCCACAAGAGGCAGATGGGCTGTGCCCCACCCTCAGGATCATGCAGTGGCCAGGGCTCAGGCCTTTGCTGGAGGACAGCCTTGATGCAGCTGGTAGCAGAACCCTGAGCTGCCCAACTGGGCAGAGAGCATCAGCCCTGTTCTTCTATAGGCTTGACTGGAGAGCTTAAGCTGAGCACTGCCCACCTCAGACAGCAAGCCAGGTTCTCTGGCCTCTACTTGCCCATGCCTGAGCCAGGGCAGGCAGAGGTGATCCCACCAGTAAATCCTTCAGGATGACTTGGGTTTGCTCTTCCCTCTCAGGAACAAAGCCTGGGCCCGCAGAACAACCCAGCATAGCAGATGTTCTGCTCCCCAGCACTGCTTCAGCCTCTCCAGCCACCCACTCGAGCAGAAGGAGGCTGGGTCCAGGAATTTCTTTGTTGTTTTTCCCCTTTTACAATGAAAAGGAGCTGTGGCTGTGGAAGAAAAGCTGCCTCACCCCGGGCTGCCAAACCGCTAATGGGGGGAAGCTCCTCCCTTTCCAGCCATGCTCAGCCCAGCAGCCAGTACCAGAGTCTGTGCCTGCTGAGGGGAGAGTGGGGACAAGGGTCTCAGCCCATCCCTGGACACGTCCCTCAGGACAAATCCTGGCCCTACCACTTCCACACGGTTCCCTCACTGCTGATGGAAAAGGAGATGCTCACTGCTGAGAAACATTCAGCTCCCTTGGTGGTTTCTCCCTTGCCTCACCAGTGTGCCCCCCTTTATGTGGTAGTGCTGCAGAGTCTTTAGGGCATACAGCAGCCCACGGCTCGGTGGCATGGGCATGGCAGCTGGCTGGCAGCAACACAAGGGATGCTGCCCTTGAAGCAGCCAGAGCACTGAACCCTCTGCTCAAGATTTGTGGCATGCAGGCAAGAGCTGCAGGAGTAGAAAAAGGACCAGCTTGGACAGAGCAACCAGCACAGTGGCTAAGAGCATCCCTCACTGCAGCCAGCCCAGGGGGCTCTGTGGGGCCCTCCAGCCCCATGGCAGGAAGCTGCCTCCTCTTCTGCAAGCTCCCCAACATCTGCCTGCTCAGGAGCTGTTGAAAGAAGACAGCACCTGGTAAACCCTCAGTGCATTCCTGATGGGACCAGCATGCCCTCTAGTCGTGTAATACTGCCAGCTCCCTCATCATCCCCATCCTATCACACACCCCACAGAGTGAGACCCAGCTGGATGCAGCCACCATCACCTCCCATCCCACCAGTCCTAGGGCAGCACGTAGCATGGGGACAACCTTGTGGGAGGACCTCCATGATGAGAGGGGGAGAGGAGTAACCCCAGGGATGTCTCAGCAGCTGTGTTCATCTACTCCAGGGGCACTCCAGGTGTATCAAACAAGGCAGCCCTGTCAACAAGGAGTCCTCTCCACCTCCTCCCTGCTCCGTGGCAGTAAGGGGACAGGAATAGGGCCAGGCTCAATCATGCCTTTTAATTCCCTGTTTGGCAAGACACATAGGTATAGGGAAGCCTCTGCCCACGGGAGACAGCACCAGCACCCAGTGATGCCCAGGGGAGAGCCCAGAGGTGCTCTGAAGTGTTCTGAGCGGGGCTGGAGCTGCAGGGCTAGCACCAGGGCTGGGGTTTCACATAGTCACAGAACAGTGGGGATTGGAAATGACCTCTGGAGGTCATTGAATACATCCCCCCTGCCAAGGAAGGGGCATCTAGAGAATGTCACACAGGAACACATCCAGGTGTGTTTTGAATGTCTTTAGTGCTTTCAGGGCACATGGGGGCCACAAGCACCTCCTGCCTGCCCTCCCTACTCTGATAGGAAACTCCATCCTGCCAGCCATATCAAAGTACAACCTCTGGAGATTCAGTGCCCAGCTTTTCTGGGCTCTGTTTCTGCCAGGGAGCAGCTGCTGGAAAGCCCACACTGGCATGGGGAGCCCATGCTGGTGCGAGGAGCTCACATTGACATGAGAAACCCAGACTGGTGCAAGGAGCCAGTGCTGTCACGGGGAACCCAGAGCGGCACGGGGAGCCCAGGCTGGTGCAAGGAGCCCATGCCGTTGCGGGGAACCCAGAGTGGCATGGGGAGCCCAGGCTGTCCCAGCAGCACGTCGGCGCTGCGGCGGGCGGGCATGAATGGAAACCATTCTCATCGGCAGACCACACACAGGCGCGCACGCTCCGCTCGCCGCTCGCCCCATTATCCCCTGACAGAGAGCCGGGGCCGGTGGTCTCCGCGGGCCTCACCTCCGCCTCGGAGAGGAGGGCAAGCTGCAATCTGCTCCTTTCTATGCATATTCAGCGTGACCCCGGGACTGCGGGCAACCTGCCAGGGGGGCCTGACGGTGGGTACTTCTCGGCCCCCATCTGCCCCCCGTCTTATTGCACTTTCCATCTTCGCTATCTCTCCTTCCCTCTCCCCCCCCCCCCCNCCAGCGAGGCGCTCGAGTGGCCCCCAGCAGCACCCACGGGGCTGGGGGGGGACACACGACGGTGTGGGGCTCACCCTTCCTGAGGAAGCAGCCGCCCTCCTGGCTCGCCCCCAGCGGCGGCTGCATTTTTGAGGTGGGCGATTTCCTCCCTGCTGGGCTCCGGGAACGCTAGCAGCCGTGTGGTTTGGAGGGCAGTCACGCCGCCCCGGCACTTCACAAGTGCTTCACAAAAATTAGCTACCGCATCCAAGGCCTCCACACCCCTCCACCCTCCAGCCACACACTTCCCAGAGCTACCGACGGCCTCTCCTCGCCTTGCGGGAGGTTGGTCGGGGGCCATGCTCCAGCCCTCCGTGGGTTCCCTTTCCCATCGCCCTTCTGGGAGGCAGTGCTGTCATGCCAGGCACAGCTGCGTGCCCAGCGCTCCAGGTCTGCCAGTGCTGAGCCATCGGGTGGGTGCTTGCCCCCCCCCCCAAAGACTGAAGGCAGGAGGCAGGGGCAGCAGGGGAGCCAGGGAAAAGAGAACAAACTTCCCCCCAAAACGGATGCTGGTGCCTGCGGCAGCCCCAGGGTCACCACCCAGCAGCCCAGGGGCAGCGGCTGCTTTGCAGAGGTAATTACAGGATTAAGTGGAACAACACGGAGCAGGGAGGGAAGGGGGTTATTAGCCAGATTTGATCCCAGGACCTCTGCTGCACGGGAGCAGCCTGCTCTAATTAAAGCAGAGTGGGGAAGGCATGAGCAGCCCCAGCAGTGCTCTGTGTCTGCTGCGGCCACCAAAACACGTGGGGTTTGAGAGCAGCTGCTAGCTAAAGCTGAGCAGCCAACACTGCCTGGGAGGAGAAATGGATGTCCAAAGGGATGGCAGGGAAATGGTGCTCTCCTCCTGCCAGGCATCTGCACTGGTCCCCAAGTTCTCTCTAATGTCACTGGGATGGTGCAGTGGGATGGGTTTCTCCTCCAGGCCAGGGCAGCATGGTGCAAGAGCTGCTCGCATCACCAGAGGAAAACTTATGGCTGAGATGGGGATGCCTGGTCCTCACAAGGTGCTATATCACCCTGTGGACAGGGGCCCTGGGTGCCAGCACGGGGCACGGGAAGTCCACAGAAATGGGGCACCAAAAGGCTCCTCATGGCATGGCACAACTGTGGAGCAGTGGGCAGAAGAACCACAGGTATGGACAGAAGGATCCAAGTACATGAGGTCTAGCACCTTGCTCCACAAGGGCTTGGATGGGGCTGATCCACAAGAACTGCTCATCTCAGAATTGTGCTATCCCTGGTAAATCTCACCCGTGGCTTAGGTGTCCTCCAAGCAGGAGAGCATTGGGGGTACAGGAGAAAACCCAAGGCAGAAGAAGAATGATGTGCTCAGTGAAGCTGCACTCAGGCAGAAATGACCAGAGCAGGCCCCTGAACCATGACATACCTGCTACCAGACCTCCTACATTCCCTTTTCTAATGAGGGTATCCCTGCTCCCTTGCCACATGCGTTATGGGAGCCATCCACTGCAGATCTGCTCCAGCCCTATGAACAGAATCCATCTTGGGGAGTTGACGGGGTCCCCATCCCTTCTCTCCTCTCTGGGGGCACTGGTCCCTCACCCACCACACCGATGTCAGCTGTGCGATGCTTGGTTTCCCCACCCAACAAGCAGAATGCATCAGGACCAGAGTGAGCTCCAGCCACGGATAAATCATTCCATGTGTCACTGGGACAAAAAAACACAACCGAGAAGTATTTAAAATGAAAGGAAAAACCCCAGGCAGCCAAGGGGTTGGGAGCAGGCTGGGCTTTCTGGCGGGAGGGAGCGTGCGTGGCAGGGAGAGGCCGGAGGGCAGCGGCAGGGTGGGCAGCACTAATCACCCTCCCAGCCGCTAATGGAGCGAGCAGTGCCCACTGGGGATGCGGCTAATGGCAGGGAGGAGATGCCTCGCTCCTCTTTATGAGCTTCCTCCTGCCTTCCGATCTTTAAATATCAGAAGCTTCCGAGTGCACCGAGGCCCACCTGGGTGGAGCCGAGCACTCTGTGTAGCTCCCCCCACTCCAGGATTCCTCCTTCCCAAAGTAGGTGCAGCTGATGTGGGCACGGCTGCGTCTCGCCGCAGCAGGCACCACCGGCGATAGATATTGCAAGGCGCTCTGGCAGGCTGGAGCCAGCATTACACAAGCCATACGATATCCCAGCGGTGCCAAGAGACACATACAAACTACACTGCATGCAGGAAAGGATGGGCCAGATTCTGACCTCAGCCCCCTTGGCATCGGCCAGAAGTAACTCCATTCAGATCGGGCCAAACCAAGACGTAAGCGACTCCATTCAAATTTACACTGGCATACCTGTGGTCAGAATCTGGCCTGGCTTGAATTAGTGGCAGCCTGATGTTACAAAAGGCAGAGAGTGAGCCCAGATTTCCTAGGTTATCGAAAACAACAACAGAACAAAAAGGAATCCACCACGAAGCAAACAGTTCTTGGGCTGCTCAACCATGTGCGCAGAGCTGTCAAAGCCTGGATGCTCAGATCCAGCTTGGCTCACCCGTTCTGCTAACTCGTAAGCCAAGCTGACCATGGGAAGGTAGGACCAACATCTGTGTGTCCTGACGGGTCCCCTATGTCTGCTCTGCTCACCAGCAGCTCTGGTGAGATCACCCAGGTCAGAGGTGGTCCTGCTCCTGGGAGAGATTTAAGCAGGGTGTCACCCACATGCTGTGGAGCTGAATATGTTGCTGCAACACTCTCTTGCATTGCCAGCCCGGGGAAGATCTCCTCCTCCTTGTCCTCTCAATACAGTTGCAGCTCAAGGAGGCATTTGGAGCCCTTGGCTTTGCAGGATTTGAAAGCATGGCTGCCATGATACTACCCTACCAAACAACCTCTACTACTGCTTGACTTGTTGCTTGCATAGAACCACAGAATGGCTCGGGTTGGAAGGGACCTTAAAGACCATCCAGTTCTAACCTGCCTGCCATGGGCAGGGATACCTCCCACTAGACCAGGCTAATCCAGACCCTATCCAACCTGTCTTTGAACACTTCCAGGATTGGAGTCTCCATAGCTTCTCTTCAGAACCCATGCCAGTGTCTCCAACTCTAACCCCATCCCAGCTCTCCGATCCCTTGGCACATTCCTAGCCCACGACTCGTCTCCATTGTGTGCTCTAGAGAGAGCATCACTCAGGGTGCAGAGGGTTGTCCTCCTGCTACTCCCAGCGGATGCAAAGGACTCAGGCAGCCCCGGTCCAGAAGCCCTCTCTGCTTCAGCCCCTTTTCCACTCCACACGGAAATAAAGTGATCTGGTTTCCATAACCTCCCTTGTTGCCTTTTCACAACATGCTGGGCACAGATGTTGAAAATGGCCGGGATGAATATTTAAAATGGTATTCAGAAATGACAACACTTGGCTGGCTCTGAAAGGTCCCTCACATCGGGCAGAGGATGGCTCACGACAACAGGGCCGGAAACGGGCTGCACTTGGACATCTCATTTTTTCCCAACCCCCCCCCAACCCCCCTCCTCTGGCCATTGGTCCAATATTTCATGCCCTCGGTGGTGTCGCACAGCCTGTTGGAGCTTGAGTGCCAGCCAAGCCTGCAGCGCTGGGAAGAGGCCGTCACGTAGGTTCGTCGGCATCACGGGGCAGAGCGGAATATGGAAAATCTGTCGCGTTTCCATACGGAGCGTGAGTGTCCTGTGCAGCCTCAGGGAGGGGCTGCTGGGGGCACCGCATAATTGCTTCCTTATGGAGCAGGGCCTGACTAACGAGGGTGGGGGAACAGGAGCAGAGGTGCTGAGGACACCCTCGGCACAGCAGCTGCTGAAGGAAGATGAAGGCATCTCCAACACGTGCCCCAAGGCCTGCGCTGGTGTTCACCTCCTTTAGGGTTGGGAAACCCTGCCCAGACCCACACACCCACCAGCTGCCACCCAAGGTGGGACATCTGCTCCAGCTGGCCCTTGCTGAAGATGTCACGTTCTGATGCCCAGGGACCAGCAGCAACACAACTCAGCCTAGACTCCCAGCAGCTTCCATTTCTGGTGGGCTCCTTGCTTCAGGCCATATCATGCTCAGCTGCATTCCTAGGCCTGGTTTCCTTCTCTCCCTGGGCTGCAGACTCACCTATGTTCCTTCCAACCCAGCATTCCATCTGCCCTCTTCTCTGCAGAGACCCAACTTCTCCTCCTCCTTCCACATGCAGGTGGAAGTGGAAGGGATGTTAAGACCCTGCCAGCCCACCCTGCAGTTGGACTGCTGGACATCCTGTCCTCCCACCATCTCACTCCAACCAGGTGGTCAGAAAAGCACAGCAACTCCCTCTGCAGCAGCTCCCTCTGTTTTTGTACACGGGATATTACAGAAAAAAAAAAGAAAAAAAAAATTGCCTCCATCCATCCCAATGACTTGGAGGTTGTTCTCGGAACCTGGCTCAAGACACATCCCTGCTACACTGATCACATGGAACTCTAGCCACTCCTGGCTTTGAGAACAGAGGAGAACCTGCTGGGGAACCTGGCTAGAGAAGAAAGATCTGTGTTGTTTCCAGATGCCCAGGGTTTGTACATGTAGGTCTATGCTCAGCATCACCTCAGCCCACCTGCAGGTCTGACCCAAATAGAGGTGAGGATGCTCAGCCCAGCTTATGCCCTTTATGTTCACGAGGTGCTCTCAGCTGGGTGAGAAGGATTCATCACAAGCACTGCCTGGCTGAGCACCAAGCCAGCAAGACCAGCTCCTTCTCCTGCCTTCAGGGCCCTCAGCACTCACCCTGCTTGGCAAGAGCCAAGGCAGGCAACAGACTGCCGAGCACCATGTCCCCATCATGCCTTATCCTGGGAAAGGTATTTCCATCCACCCACTTTTTTTTAAAAGCTAAAGCAGACCCACCAAAAGCAGCTCAGCCTGCCTCTCCCTGTGCCACCACTCACTTGCACATGCCCTGCCCGGAACCATCGACCCCCACTCCAGTTGTGGGATGGGCAGTGTCTGGTGGGTGCCGACAGGTCCCAGTTGGCATGGTCTCAGGATTGCAGTGCAGCTGAGTGTATCCTGCAGAATCTATTCCCAGAGGGAATGCATCCTGCCAGCCACCCTGCAGAGGGGTCTCTCTGAGACAGCTGTGCTGGAACAGGACCAGCCACAGACCCCGAGCCTGGGCTGCGGGCATGGGCAAAACCACCTTGCCAAAGTGCCTGGTGGCTTTCTGGTTGGGGAGACCTTCTGAGCAGATCAAGGCCTCAGCAGGAGATGTGGGCAAGGAGAGCACGTGTGTGCCCCGTGCCTGCTCAGCCAGAGCTGGCACGGCGGGCAGCAGCCTGGCAGAGCTCCCACTGCTGCACCCTCACCCACGGTGGAGCCGGGGCTTAGTTCCCTGGGTGGCTCCGATCCCCCCAGGCAAGGGGCGATGTATGACAGCGCCAGGCTTCGGTAAAGGGCAGAGCACCCCGCGTTCCCCCCAGGCTCTGCCGGGCAGGGCCAAAGCAGCAGCGGCCGAAGCTGCACCAGGGCCAGGAGCGGGGCTCGGCCGTGCCCGGCGGCGGGCGGCACCCGCGGCCCCGCGGCGGGGAGGTCCCGTTTTCGGCAGTGAAAGGATGGAAATAAAGGAGCGGGGAGGGGAGGAAGTGGAGAATAAAAGGCCAGGAGTGAGGCAGCGGCGGGGAGGGGAGCGGGGAGACGGGGTTGGCAGCGCTGGGA
>VWZE01020227.1:332322-360436 GCA_013396675.1 Eubucco bourcierii
GGCAGGGAGGGGATAAAGGGAGAGGAAAGAGAAAACCAAACAAACCAAAACAAATTAAAATTATTAAATTAAATAAAAAAAAAAAAAGGCAAGAAGGGGAGAAACTGAGCCGCGAGCACTGGCTGGAAGCGGAGTAAAAAAGGCTCCAATAAATCCCGGGTTGAAAAGAAGGGAAAAGTCACCTCCCCGAGGAAATCAGAAGCAGATTTCGAGCCATTTAATCACATGCAGGGAGGTGTGTGCGTGTGTGCACCGCCCGCCGCGCCGCTGCCAGCCCTGCCTCCGCCTCCCGCCGCCCGCCGCCGCCCCGCCGGCACCGGAGCGGAGCGGGAAGAGGCCGGAGCCCAGCGGCACGGGAGCGGAGCGAGGAGCAGGAGCCGTCCCACCACCCTTCGACAGTCCGCTCCGGACTGGGGCACGGCCGCGGAGGTGCTCCGGCGGCCTCCAGCTCCCACCTGCTGCCCGGTCACCGCGGCCCCGGGGACGAATTTTGCCCGCTGCGGCTCCATCCGCGCCGCGTGGCTGAGGGCTCAACCGGTGCCGCAAGGAAGGCACGGAGGATAATCCTGTCCCTGCTTCCTAAAGCAGGAGAAATGAGGGATTTACCAGGCGGGGAGGCGGATGGAGGCTGCTCCATCCCGTGGTGCAGAGGCTTTTCACGCGGGGCCAGCCTCGGCCTCTGGGTTTTGGCCGTGGGGGTGGGGAGGGAGAGAAACGGGAGCACCTCCACTGCAGAGGGTGGGGAGGGGAGAAACAGGGGCATTTCCACTGCAGAGGGTGGGAAGGGGGAGAATCGGGGGCATTTCCACTGCAGAGGGTGGGGAGAGGAGAAACAGGGGCATTTCCACCGCAGCGGGTGGGGAGAAGGAGAAACGGAGGCACTTCCACCTCATGAAGCTGCCCAGCACAACCTCCTTCAGGCNTGTGTGAGGTGGAGTGGAGCAGAAAATCTGGGGCTAGACCCCTCCCCCAAACCCTCCCGCGGTCCTGTTCATAGCACTGCAGACCCGTGCCTTCCAGCTTTGCCTGGGGACATCCTTTCTCTAGATGCCCCTAGAAGGGTACCAGAAGGGAGAGAAGGGCATGCTGCCAGTGTGGTGCTCACCCATGGCGTTCAAGGCCCCTGCCCAGTATCATCCTGCTCCCGGAGGAGTCCTGATTCCCCACATCCTGTTGATTCGGGGCAGCAGGTTGCAGGAGAATTGCTGGCCCAGCCGGCCAGCAGATGCTGGAGGAGGAGGAGGAGACCCCAGCTGGTCACCAGTCCCAGGGGAAAGGCCGTTTGCTGCTCTCAGCTTTGTTGCACAAAACATTTCCCTTTAACTCCAGCAGCAGGAATGGGGATAAAAAAAGGCAAAGCCACCAGGTGACACAGCAGAGAAGACCTGGGCCATGCACAGGGGAACCTCAAGGCTGTCTAAGTCTGATGCTACAGGTGTACTGTACCCCCCTGTCCCTCTTTGAGACAGTTGTGCATCTGGAGATCCAGGAAGCCAAGCCACAAAGCCCCAGCAGCCCAGAGGGGAGGCAAGTGCAGGGCAGGTGCTGGTTTTGCATGGAGCCAGATGGGAGTGAGGCCAGTGATCATCAGGGACTTCAGCACAGAGCTAACTACAGGCTGGGCTGACCAAGGCCATGGGGCAAAAGGGACTCAGCTGCATGATCCTGAGGTGATCCAAAGCAGCATTTGTCCCAGGGATGTACCTTAAGGCACTTTTCTCACCATAAAGCACAAGGACTGTCAGGAACACGAGCCATGATGCTGAGCCAGCTGGGCCCAGCTGCCCCAGGGTGGTGCTGAGTTGCGGGGCTGTGCCACCACCTGCAGCTTCAGAGTAGTCTTAGCACTCCTTTTCTTTTTCACATGCAGACAATGGTATTGGACCCTTCATTCTCAGACCTGAACGGGATGTTAGAGGTGCTGGCCTTGCTACAGGGAAGTCCTGGGACTGCTGTCCACAGGCTTCACATTGCTGAAAGACCAGCTGACATGGTTTGGAGCTGTTTCCTGGTTCCCCATCCCCACTGTTCCCTGCATACTCCCTCTATGCAGGATGGAGAGTGGAAGAGAAAAGTGTGAATCTGAGTTTGGCAAATGGGGATGCTGAGTACATCAGCAGGAATGGAAGAGCCACTGGAATAGGACTCAGACTGCTGAGACCCTGCTGTGTGTCCCTCAGCATGACCACATCACCACAACCCAGGTATTCAAGGATCACTGCACCCCTGGGCAGATTTGGGAGGGCTGTGGGGGGAGAAGAGGGTGAATGCTCTGTGTTGTTTCTGTCACCCTGAGGCCTTCAGGAGGCTCTGCCCGCTATGAGGTCCTGTTATGTGTGCACATCCCTTCCTGCTCCTCCTGCCACGTGAAGGCACCGTGCCTGCTGCCACCTCAGGTTCTCATTTAACTGAGGATTGTTGGAAGGACATGGACGTTTGTGAGCTGTTGGAACAAAAGCTGTGGCTCTGACTGGGTGTCAGCTGTGACAGCATCACAGAACGGTTTGGGTTGGAAGAGACCTTTAAAGATCATCTGACCCAGCCCCACTGCAGAGACATCTTTAAGTAGAAGAGGTTGCTCAAAGTCCTGCCCATCCTGACCCTGAACACTTCAAGCAATGGGACACCCACAGTTTCTATGGGCAATGTGTTGTGGTGTCTCACCATCCTCACAGCAAAGAATTTCTCCCTTACGTCCAGTCTGAATCTCTCTCTTTTATTTAAAAGCCACCACCCCTTGTCCTGCCACAACGGGCCCTGCTAAGTACACTGCTCCCAGCTTTCTTATAGGCCATTTAAGTCTGAAAGGCCACCAGAAAGGTGTCCCCGGTGCCTTCTCTTGTCCGGCGAATGATGCACGGTGGCAGGGGACGATGCGCGGCCGTCGCTTGCCCTCTGCTGGGCATCCCCTGCCTAGGCATCATAGAATCATAGAACCATAGACCTGCTGAGGTTGGAAAATATCTCTGTCCAACTACTCACCCAGAGCTCACAACCCTACTACTGCTGCTGAGCCACTGCCACTAAAACACCACCCTCAGCACGCATCCACTCAGCTTTTAAACATCTCCAGGGACGGAAACTCCACCACCTCACTGGGGAGCCTGGGACAGTGTCTGAGAACCCTCGATAGGAAGAAACTGTTCCTAACATCCAACCTGAACCTCTCCTGGCACAGCCTGAGATTGTCAGGGGAAGCACACAGAGCTGGGTCTGTGCAGTGGGGAACCATGCCCAGCAAAACCCAACTCGCTGCAGAGGGTGAGCCGGGCTCTAATGCTGTCCCCAGCCTCCTGGGCAAGTAAGATCCATATTATCAGGTCACGCCCTCACTCTCCTGTCTGGCTGAAGATGGAGCAGGACAGGAGAGAGCAGGAAAACAGAGGATTGCAAGGGTCAGGAGCCCTAAGGCTGCACTGCATGCCAGCCCTGCTGCAGGATGGGCCCAGATCTGTCAGAATGGATTGGCAGCAGTTGCCTCACTCCCCCCAAATCCCAGCATGCAGGAAAAGCTCAAAGCACAGGTTCATGTTCAAAGGTAGGATCCATTGACCTTGCTGGGTAGGAAGGGAAGAGACTGCATTTGCTACCTTCCCTAAGCCCTTCTTTAATCTCTTCACTGGAGAAGGTAGAAGTTTGCTGCAGAAGGGAGGACTCTTCCTTTGGCTGGTCCCAGGAAGCCTCCACGCCAGTGCTCCAAGAGAAGAGGATCCCATTTTAGCCACAGGATCATCTTTGGGATGATTCCACAATTCTCCTGATCCCCCTCTTTCTGTGCCAGGGGATCCTCTGTGCCTCACCTGCCTCCTTTTCCAGGCTACCAGTCTCTGGCAGGCAGTTCAACCTTCCCACACTCTGTTCAGAGCCTGTCCCCACACCTGGTCTCTGCTGGCATGCCAGTCCCCACAGCTGTCCCCAGCAACTGACATCTGCTCTTCCCAGGAGGCCCAGGAGCTATGAACACCCTGCTTCATGAGATGTTCTTTGCTCGAGGCATCCTGTCACTGCTCCATCATGACACCAGCTTGGGACTTGCCTGTGTTAAGCTCTTGGGGGTCTGTCCCTCCAGCCCTGATTCTCCTGCTCATCAAAAGCCTTCCTTCAGGTCCAATAGGTGTGTCAGGATCCTTCTTCTTGCTCTGCATGGCTGGAGAACAGAGACCTTCTAGGTTGCCTGCACACCCTGGGGTGCAAATGCAGGCAGTGGCTGGGGTTTGAGCACCATGGGGGTATAGCTGCAGTCCAAATGGACCTTTCCTGGGGACCAGAAGCACTGCTTTGTGCCATAACAGCTCTTCTCTGCCATCTGGGAAGGTTAATGGAGGTGGCTCACAGTGAGCTTTTCAGGCCTAGTTGCCTCCAGTTGTGGAAAACCATGAGGACATTGCCACAGAATCACAGAATCATAGAATCACAGAATGGTTTAGGTCAGAAGCGACCTCAAAGATCATCTAGCTCCAAGCCCCTGCCATAGGCAGGGACACCTCCCACTAGAACAGAGAGGCAGAAGTACAGACAGGCATACAGACACCTCTGCCTCATCCTGCCAGCTCCTGGGGGAAAACCAAGCACCTGGGGCTCGAGTCTCACTTGTACCAGGGTCATTTCACCAGTGACACAAACACCCATTTCCTGGCACAAGCAGGCATGAGAACCAGAGCCTGGTGGGAACAGGGGTTGTTGGCTGAAAGGTGTACAGTGAGCGTGGCTTGGGAAAAAGGAACAAGGTGCAAGGTGACAGCAAGGTCCAGCACACAGTACCACTTCAGGGATGTTACTTGGAGATGTCCCTGTCCATGCTGCTCCCCCCACCCAGAGGATGCTGTGCACTGGCACTGCACTGGACTGGCGTGGAGCTGGAGCTGGGGCACAAGACCAAGTCAGGGCAGAGCCAGGGACACCCTGCCCTGCAGCCTCTCCAGCAAGATGGAGTTGAGGGAGGCTGACTGGGCACTGAGCCTGCAGCAGTCTGTGCCAAGGTCACATGCTGGTGCCATTGCCCTTCCCAGCCTTGAGCTGGGGGGGGATGTTTGAGGAGTAGGGTGCAGAGGCCAGGAAAGATGTACAACACCTCCTGAAACATCCTTTGTTCTCCCAGCAAGCTGCAGCTCTTCAGGCACCTCAGATCCTGCTCTTCTAGCTGTCTCTATCTTTGTGTCATTCCCCTGTGGCTGCCTTGCCCCATGATGAATGAGTTGTCCCCATCCCTGGAGGCTTTCAGAGCCATGTAGATGTGACCTGGCAATGCTGAGTTAATGGCAGACTTACTGATCTTAAAAGTCTCTTCCAACCTAAACAGTTCTGTGATGCTCTGGCACATCCCTGCTCACGCTGATGGCCATGGTGAAGACATGCTCTGGGCACTGATGGATGGGGTGAGCATGTCCTTCTCACCTGCAGGTCCCCAGACCTAGTGAGCAGCTGTCAGTAGGCATCAGGGATGGATCTTGTGCCTCTTTCCTTCCCTTGGCATCATTCTGAGCAGCAAGTCCTGAGTCTGGCCCTCTCCAGCCACATCACAGTCCATAGAGCCATAAAATCATGGAATTGTTTGGGTTAGATAGGACCTCCAAGATCTTGGAGTCCAACACCACCATGGCCATCAAAATGTGTTCCCAGCTGTCCCATTTGCTTGGTTCTTGAGGGTCTCCAGGCATGGGGACTCCACTACCTCCTTGGGCAGCCTGTTCCAATCCCTGCCCACTCTTACAGCAAATAAATTTTTCCTAATATCCAACTTGAACCCTCCCTGGGGCAACGTGAGGTTGTTTCCTCTTGTTCTGTCATTTGTTGCATGTGAGAAGAGCCCAACCTCCACCTGGCTCCTGCCTCCTTTCAGGGAGCTGTAGAGAGCAACGAGGTCTTCTCTCAGCATCCCCTTCTCCACACTAAACACCCACAGCTCCCTCAGCTGCTGCTCCCCAGCCCTGTTCTCCAGACCCTTCCCCAGCTCTGTTGCCCTTCTCTGGCCCTGGTCCAGCCTCTCAATGTCCTTCTTGGAGTAAGGGGCCCACCAGTTCCCAGTACTCCAGGTGTAGCCTCACCAGTGCTCCCATGCCTGCACCACCACCGTGACCCACCCCACCCTTCACAGAATCAGTCACAGAATGTCAGGGGCTAGAAGAGACCTCCGAGGCTCATCCAGCCCAACCCCCGTGCCAGAGCAAGATCACCAAGAGCAGATCACACAGGAACGCGTCCAGGCAGGTCTTGGATATCTCCAGAGAGGGAGACTCCACAATCCCACCTTTCAGCCCCTCCCCACGGCCGGCAAAGGGACACGCGTGTGCCGGGAAGGGGCTCGGTGTCGGTGCCAGCCACCGCGAGGTGGTGCCGTTCCCCCACCGGAGCGGCCCCGGCGGCGGGGCTGGGGCGGGGGGCAGACTCCGGCAGCTGGCGGCTCGGTACCGTGGAGTCCCCTAGCCCGGGGCATCTGCAGCTCAACCCGTGTGGTGAGCAGTGGGAAGATGCTGCATGCTTGCGGGAGCCTCCGCATGCCCCACGCGTGACTCGGAGAGGGGGAGCTCAACGACCCTTCCTGCAGCACGTCTGCTGCGCGGCGTGGGGAGTGTGAGGAGCAAAGCTTTGTGCTGCAGAACATCTAAGAGCTTCGAGAGCTGCGTTGCAGCAGCTGTAGCTTAGCAATGTTCATAGGCTCACAGACTCACAGCATCCCAGGATGTTAGGGGCTGGAAGTGACCTCTGGAGATCTTCCAGTCACCACCCCTGCCAGAGCAGGACCATAGAATCTATCTCAGGTAGCACAGAAACACATCCAGACAGGGCTGGAAAGGCTCCAGAGAAGGAGACTCCACAGCCTCTCTGGGCAGCCTGTGCCAGGGCTCTGGGACCCTTACAGTCAAGAAGTTCTTCCTCATGTTGAGGTAGAACTCCCTGTGCTGTAGTTTCCATCCCTTGCCTTTGTCCTATCCCAGGACACAAGTGAGCAGAGTCTGTCCCTGTCCTTTCCTTCCTGCCCCTGGCCTTGAGATGTTTATAGACATTGATTAGATCCCCTCTCAGTTTTCTCTTCTCCAGACTAACCAGACCCAGGACTCTCAGCCTCTCCTCACAAGGCAGTGCTTGTTCTTGGAGTCACAGAACTGTTTTGTCTGGGAAAGATCTTTAAGATCACAGAGTTATCAAATGGTTTGGGTTGGAAGGGACCTTCAAGATCATCCAGTTCCAACCCCCTGCCATGGGCAGGAACACCTCCCACCAGCCCAGGTTCCTCAAGGCCTCATCCAGTCTGGCCTTGAACACCTCTAGGGAGGGAGCATTCACAACCTCCCTGGACAACCTGTTCCAGAACATCCAGTCCAACCCTTCTCAAGCTCTACCAAGGCTGGTGCTAGCCATTGGTGCCATGTCCCTCAGCACCACATCTCTGCATCTTTTAAACTCCTCCAGGCATGGGGACTCGACCAGATCCTTATTTGGGTGTTTGGCAAGCCAATAAACCTCAGCAGGTACCTCAGCAGCTTCAGGTGCTGGAGACCCTACTCCTGTCTGCTTTCACTTCCCAGCTCTAGTCAGGTGCCCACCAGCTCCATGGATCTGGAGGAGCTGGGAGAAGTCCTTGTGCACTGGAGGAATCTGAGCTGTGCTAGCTGATGGGTAACAACACCTTAGCCATAGTGAGGAGGAGCTCTAGCACAGGTGGCTGCTGATGTTGCAGTCAGAGCTCAGCTCACTCCTGGTGCCACAGGGATGTTCCCAGTGAGATACACTAAGGGCAAGAATCTGGAGAAGAATAACCCCGTGGCTCAGCACAGGCTGGGGACTGACCTGCTGGAGAGTAGCTCTAATAAAAGGACTTGGGAGTCCTGGTGGACAACAGGATGACCATGAGGCAGCAGTGTGCTCTTGTGGCATCCTGGAGAGCATCAAGAGGAGTGTGGCTAGGAGGTTGAGAGAGGTTCTCCTTCCCCTCTAATCTGCCCTGGTGAGGCCTCACCTGGAGTAATGGCTCCAGTTCTGGGCTCCCCAGCTCAAGAAAGACAAAGAACTACTACTCATCTGAGAAGCTGAGGGAGCTGTGTCTGGGCAGCTTAGAGAAGAGGAGGCTGAGGGGGGTCTTGTGAAATGCTTTTAAAGGTCTAAGGGTTGGGTGTAAGGAGGATGGAGACAGACTCTTTTCAGTGGTGCCCAGAGACAGGGCAAGAGGCAGTGGACACAAACTTGACCATAGGAAGTTTCATCTAAACATGAGGGAGAACTTCTGTGCTTGTGAGGGTGGCAGAGCCCTGGAGCAGGCTGCCCAGAGAGGTTATGAAGCCTCCTTCTCTGGAGACTTTCAAGGCCCACCTGATGTGTTCCTGTGTGACCTGCCCTGAGTGATACTGCTCTGGCATCTAGATGCTCTGCAGAGGTCCCTTCCAAGCCCTATCATGCTGTGATTCTGTGAGAGGTCCACACACCTGCATGGCAGATGGAGAGTGTTCTGTGTGAGGCTGGAGCAGCTCACTAGGCTGGCTCCAGAATGGCTGGGCTTGGGGTTTGGTTTGGTTCTTGTTTGCTCCGGAGCAATTCAGCCCTTAGTGCTTGGGCATTCTTAGGCTGGGGTTCCAAAAGCTGCAGCAGCTCCTGCTGCTCATCCAGGCACGGTGTGGGGAGCCCTTGGTCTGTTCCCAGCCTGCTGCTGAGCGTAGAGTAGCAGCACAGAGGTGCCAACCCAGGTCCCCAAGCAGCAAGGCCTATCACAGAACCACTGAGAGAGGAGGCTGAGGAGAGATGTTATCACCCCCTACAGCTCTATCAAGGGAGGTTGGAGATAGGTGTGGGTCAGCCTCTTCTCACATGCAGCAAGTGACAGGACAAGAGGAAACAGGTTGTGCCATGGGAGGTTCAGATTGGATATGAAGAACAATTTCTTCCCAGCAAGAGTTCTCAGGCACTGGAACAGGCTGCCCAGGGAGGTGGTGGAGTGTCCATCCATGGAGGTGTTCAAAACACGTGTCACTGCTCAAATGCTGCCTCAGGCAATGTCCTGGAGGTCCTGCAAGTCCAGAACCTGCTCAGAGTTGAGCAGCAGCCCCTTCTGTGCTGTAGCCAGATGCCTGGATTTGGAAGCAGTGTGGATTTGAGTGCCTACTGCCCTGCCCTCCTTGGGAGTGCTGCCACATGGGCAGGAATGAAGGCAGCTCCTGGAGGCAGCAGTAGGAGCACGAGCACCTGCTCAAATGGATGTGCCAGCATGGGTCACTGCCAGTGTCATCACACCCAGCAGGGTCCACAGAGGACATCCCTGCTGCCGGCGGTGGGGTGGAGCAGGATGCTCCCCTGAAACCAGGGGTGCAAATGGGATGTGCAGACATTTCCCAAGTGTGGCCACCTTGCCAAAGCCCTTCACTGCATCACCCACACACACCAGTGTGTCCTCAGCCCCTCACTGTGACACTCACTGTGGCCACAGCTGGCCAGAGTGCTCCTGTTGTGGTGGGTGCTGCTCTTCCATGGCTGCACTCTCTCAGCCTCATCTTCTGCTTGGAAAGGTGACCTCTCCACCCAGCCACCACTGCTGGTTTTGGGGCTGAGCTCCCAGCAGGGGAAGCCCAGGGGTCACTTGGTGTGGCTGTGTCACACAGAGCAGGCATTACAGTCCTTACTGAACTGACTAAAGGTCTTTGTCTGAAGCTGTCCTGGAAATGAGTCTATCTGGGAAGTGGTGGAGGTACCTGGCCCCCAGCCACAAGGCGGGCTGGGGAGAGCCAGCAGCTGAGGGGAAGGGTTGTGGTAAAGGGTTGGGAAGGAGGGACCAGGGCAAAGAGGGAGAAAAGGAAGCAGGAGAGGGAGAGGAAAAGTGGGAGGGAACTAGGACAGGGATAAAGCTCAGAACTAAGAGGGCGATGAAGCTCATAGGAAAGCAGAGCATGAAGAGGAAGAGGAGAAGGAAGGGTTGGAGGGAAGAGAGACAGAGTTTTGTAACAACTTAAATTCATTCCAGACAATGTCCAAGGAGCCCTGGCAGCATGGCTTGAAACAAACCCTGCCTTTGATTTTATGAGTTCATTATATGTTGTTTGGGACAGTGATTCACGCGTCTTGGCTGCTTCATATTTTCCCTTGTGTCACAAACGAAGAGGGGACCACGAGATGGATTCTTTGGGTGGCTGGGTGGAAAATATTCCCTCAATTGTTAGGTAGACATCTCTGTGACATGCAGAGGTCCCAGGAGAGTGGTCTCCTGGGTTGCCCCAGCTCCCTGCACAGCACGCACAACCTCTGTGCCTTGTGTCTTGGCTCTCTCTTAAAGGGAAAGCACTGGGACCAACTGAGCACAAGGAGGTGAGGTGCCTAGTGGTGGCCAAGCATGTTCTGCACCTGTCCTTCACTGCAAAACACAGGATGGGACAGAGGATGGCCAGCTGGGAGTGCCCAGACTCAGATGGGGAGAAGATGAAATTCAACAAGGCCAAGTGTAAGGTCCTGCAACCTGGGTGGGTGCAATCCCAAGCACAACTCCAGGTTTGGTGGCAAATGGCTGAGAGCAGCCCTGAGGAAGAGGACCTGGGGGTCTGGGGTGATGAAAAGCTCAACAGTGTGAGTGCAGCCCAGACAGCAACCGTGTGCCAGGCTGCAGCAAGAGCAGCGTGGCCTGCAGGGCAAGGGAGGGGATTCTGCCCCTTTACTCTGCTCTCCTGAGACCACACCCGGAGTCCTGTGTGCTGTTCTGGAGCCCCCAACACAAGCAGGACATGGAATTGTTGGAGCCAGACCAGAGGAGGCCTCAACGATGCTCAGAGGGCTGCAGCAGCTCTGCTATGAGGACAGGCTGAGAGAGTTTGGGCTCTGCAGCCTGGAGAAGAGAAGGCTTCCAGGAGACCTTGGAGTGGCCTTCCAGTATCTGAAGGGGGCTACAGGAGGGCTGGGGAGGGACTCTTGATAAGGTCTTGTAATGACAGGACAAGGAGGAATGGATTTGACCTGGCAGAGGGGAGATTGAAACTGGATGTTAGGAAGAAGTTCTTTACAGTGAGGGTGGTGAGGCACTGGCACAGGTTGCCCAGGGATGTTGCAGCTGCTCTCTCCCTGGAGGTGTTCAAGGCCAGGTTGGATGAGTGACCTGTTCTAGTGGGAGGTGTCCCTGCCTATGGCAGGGGGTTGGAACTGGGTGAGCTTTAAAGTCCCTTCCAATCTAAACCATTCTATGGTTCTATAAGATGCATCCACCAAGTATGATCTGATGAGAACAGCATCTCAGAGCTCACCTCTCCTGAAAGAGAGAGAGGGTGACCCCACGGCTGCAGCCTCAGGCATGGGGACCTTGCCATAGTCACTGCAGCGCTGCTGTGAGTGTTCCTCACCTCCATCACCATTTAAAAAGCATTGGCACCCTTGCTGGTTCCTGCTGCTTGAAAGTGTGAGGTGCTCAGAGAAAGCCATTCAGGAATGGGTTGGTGGCTCTCCTAGACCATTTCAGTTGGACATATTCGTAACTCTGATACAGGCCCTGGTCAAAAGAATAACATGAATAGAAATAGGAATAGAGTTAGAAATAGAAATAGAGATAATAGAAATGGAAATTAAATAGAGATAGAAATAGAAATAATAGAGATAGAAATAATAGAGATAGAAATAGAAATAGAAATAGAAATAGAAATAGAAATAGAAATAGAAATAGAAATAGAAATAGAAATAGAAATAGAAATAGAAATAGAAATAGAAATAGAAATAGAAATAGAAATAGAAATAGAAATAGAAATAGAAATAGAAATAGAAATAGAAATAGAAATAGAAATAGAAATAGAAATAGAAATAGAAATAGAAATAGAAATAGAAATAGAAATAGAAATAGAAATAGAAATAGAAATAGAAATAGAAATAGAAATAGAAATAGAAATAGAAATAGAAATAGAAATAGAAATAGAAATAGAAATAGAAATAGAAATAGAAATAGAAATAGAAATAGAAATAGAAATAGAAATAGAAATAGAAATAGAAATAGAAATAGAAATAGAAATAGAAATAGAAATAGAAATAGAAATAGAAATAGAAATAGAAATAGAAATAGAAATAGAAATAGAAATAGAAATAGAAATAGAAATAGAAATAGAAATAGAAATAGAAATAGAAATAGAAATAGAAATAGAAATAGAAATAGAAATAGAAATAGAAATAGAAATAGAAATAGAAATAGAAATAGAAATAGAAATAGAAATAGAAATAGAAATAGAAATAGAAATAGAAATAGAAATAGAAATAGAAACAGAATGGCTAAGGTTGGAAGGGACCTTAGAGATGATCTGCCCCAATGAGCATGTCTCTCCATGGGCAGGGACCCCTGCCCACCAGCCCAGGTTGTTCAAGGCCTCATCCAACCTGGCATTGAACACCTCCAGGGAGGAGGCATTCACAACCTCTCTGGGCAACCTGTTCCAGGGTCTCACCACCCTCATACTGAAGAGGCGCAACAGTGGTGCCCAAGCCAACACTGAAGTTTGTACTGAAGGTGAATGGAAGCCACCAATGACTTTGTTGGGTCTTGTTGCCATTTTTAGCTTCTTCTGTCATTGCCAGTGAAAGGAAGAAGAAAAGGCACTGGTTTTTCAAGCATGTTGTTGGTAGAGAAGCTCCAGGCCTCAGAAATGGATCACCAAAAGCTGCTTGCCCAGTATTTTCTGGGCTTGTTTGATAATTTCTCTTCTAAACTCAGACAAAGTTCAGTAAAATCTTCCATTCTGACAAGAAAATATTTTTTTGGTGTGGTTTGTTGTAGCCTGGACCTTGGGAAAATGACAGCACTTCCAACCTGGACAGCCATGGATCAAACCAACCTGGACAGCTATGACCCAACCAGACTGGACAGTCATGATCTAACCAGCTTGGACAGCCATGACCCAGCCAGTCTGGACAGCCATGATCCAACCAGCCTGGACAGCTATGTTCCAGATAATCTGGACAACCATCACCCAGCCAAACTGGACAGTTATGACCTAACCAACCTGGTTGGGTCATAACTGTCCAGCCACGACCCATCAGCCTGAACAACCATGTTGCAGCCAACCTGGGCAGTCGGACCCAGTCAGCCTTGGCATCCATGACCCAGACTGTAGAGTTTGCCACAATGGTCTATCGAACACTGACCAGTGTGAAGGTGCCATGAACATCCACACTGGGGCATGAAAACTTGTACACTGATCTGTATTAGCTCATCAGGAGAGCTGAGACACTCTCACAAGATTGTACTGGTGCCAGATAAGCTTCATGTTGATTCCTGGGTAGAAATGCCACACTGAAGTTTACCTTCAGGTGGTAGAAGCAGCACTGATGTAGGGTAGTTGAAAGCTTGGATGCCTAAAGGGGAGGACTGATATTCCAGATCTGCAACCACTGAGATGTCCTACTCCAAATGAGTCCCAAAGATCACAGGGTCATAGAATGGTTTGATTTGGAAGGGGTCTTAAAGATCTACCATCAGCCCAGGTTGCTCAAGGCCTCACCCAACCTGGCCTTCAACACCTCTAGGCAGGGGGCATCCACAACCTCCCTGGGCAACCTGTTCCAGTCTCTCCCCACCCTCGCTGCAAACAATTTCTTCCTCATCTCCACTCTCAATCCCCCCTTCTCCAGCTCAAAACCATTGTCCCTCATCCTGGCACTCCCAGCCCATGTCAAAACTGTCTCCCCAGCTCTCCTGCAGCCCCTTCAGGTACCGAAAGCCTTCTCCTCTCCAGGCTGAGCAGCCCCAACGCTGGCAGCCTGATTCAGTTGCCTCACACTTCCCTTCTTCCTTCAGGTCCTGGTGTCAGGCACTGCTGATCCTGTGGGGACTCTCCTGAGGATAAAGCACAGTCTCCATCCCGCTGGGCTTGCCGGACCAGCATCACTCCCCGGCACAAGCTTCACTTCAGGAAAATGAGGAGGAGTAGGGTGTGGGGATGGGGGTGGTGGTTTTCGGTTTGAACGTTGTTGTTTTTAAAGAGACTTCTTAGGAAAAACACTGGCTGAGCTGGATCAACTCATTTTCAGAGTTGTCCTGGGGCAAAAGAAGGAGGGTGTGGGCCGCCGCACACACCCACAGCCGCACAATGAGGAAGGCAACAGTGCGGGGCAGAAACAATTGCATGAAAAGCTTTCCAGCAACAAAGTTTGCAAACCCGCAGAGCCCAGGCTATTTCTTGTGGTCGGTGGGGAAGAGTTCCCAGATAATGGGGCCTGACAATGGAACAATGGGGGCCGAAAGCCGCGGCTCACGATTAGGGGTTACATAACCGCGGCTGGCATTCATTAATGGCACTCCTCTGCTGCTTGATTCCTCTTAGTTAGCACTTTTCAGGTTCAGAGCACTTTGTGACCCCTGGCTATTCCATGTTGGATGCTTGGCACGAGGTGGTTAGGAGGAAATGTTGGCCTGTAGCTGGAGGAACACCCTTTGTGCTCACAGGACTCAAAGGGCAGAAAGGGAAGTGCGAAGCGATGGGCTCGCACTGGCTACCCGGGACCTCTGCAGCTCCTCACAGCCTAGTGAGTGGTGTAAGACCACAAAGAAACATCAGCTGGGAAAAACAGGATTTCCTGGGACAAATGGCAGAACCGTAGCTCCTTCAAAGTGCCTTTTTTCATAGAATGGGTTGGGTTGGAAGGGACCTTAAAAATCATCTGGTTCTGACCCCCCTGCCATGGGCAAGCACACCAGCCCAGGATGCTCAAGGCCTCATCCAACCTGGACTTTAAGACCTCCATAGAGGGGACATCTACAGCCTCACTGGGCAACCTGTGCCAGTCTCTCCCCACCCTCACTGCCAAGACTTTCTTCCACATCTTCAGTCTCAATGTCCCCTCTCCCAGCTCAAAGCCATTGTCCCTCACCCTGGCACTCCCAGCCCTTATCAAAAGTCCCTCCCCAGGTCTCCTGAAGCCCCTTCAGGTACTGAAAGGCTGCTCTAAGGTCTCCCTGGAGCCTCTCTTCTCCAGGCTGAGCAACCTCAACTCTCCCAGTCTGTCCCCACAGGGCAGGTTCTCCAACCCTCTCATCATCATGGTGGCCTCCTCTGGCCCCTCTCCCACAGGTCCATGTCCTTCTTGTGCTGGGGGCATTAAGAAAGCCCCTGGAGCATGAGCGAGGCTGGGACTTCCACTGGGACACAGGAGTACGGTTGGGTGTGATCCCAAACAGGAACCAGCCCTAGAGGAGCAGTCCCCAGCCGGTCCGCAGCGATGGCATCCACCACTTGGCACAGCTTCGGGAGCAGGAGTGAAAAGTGCCTCTGGAACAAAGACAACCCCGGGTGGCTGCCTACCAGGTCCTCTTGATGTGCTGACGGGAGCAGTCACCATGGCTGCCTCTTGGGCGACTCCGTGCGGTCTGGGCTGGCCCAGAGGCTTTCTTCCCCAGCAGGCACAACCACCTTGACGCAGAGCAGCAGTCACTCTGCCCAGCGCCTGGGATGAGCGGTCCAGTCTGAACAGGTTGTCTCCTTCTGGTCTGGGTAGGCTATTTATTGCTCCTCTGACTGTTGCTCATGGTATGTGCTGACCGCTCAGCCTGCTTGTGAAAAACAAGAGAATTGCCTTCCAAGCTGCGGTGCCAAGCAAGCAGCCAAGGGTTTGCTTCCGAGCAGGCCTGGGAACCTCTTCTCTGCCCTGGGTGGCAGATGTCTCAAAAGCAGCTCAGACAAGGGGGAGTCATAGCCTGGAACAAGACTTTGGATTCAAGCACCCCCACAACAGCTCAGCTGGTGGTCTCTTAGGGGTGTCTGAAAGTAGAACCAGCACAGACAGGAGCAAAACCTGGCATAAGATGATGGGCTCACAGGATCCCAGGATGTTAGGGGCTGGAAGGGACCCAAAGAGATCATCAAGTCCATCCCCACTGCCAGAGCAGGACCATACAATCTAGCCCAGGTCACAGAGGAACACATCCAGACAGGCATTGAAAGTCTCCAGAGAAGGAGACTCCACAACCCCTCTGGGGAGCCTGCTCCAGTGCTCTGGGACCCTTACAGTAAAGAAGTTCCCCCTTGTGTTGATTGGTATAGCAGATCCTGCTCTGCAGGAAGGTTGGACTAGATGATCTTTTGAGGTCCCTTCCAGCCCCTAACATCCTGTGATTTTGTGAAAACCTCCCCTTTTGTGCGTGCATCTGAAAGAGATCCTCATGGTCCCACAGCTCTACCCTTAGCCAGGAGGCATGGGAGAACTGCAGCTCCCACAGCAGAACAGTGCAATGAGGAGGCAACCTTTATCCCTACAGCAAGAGAAGGGACCTTCTGCTTTCCTCCACTGGCTCTTGGAGTGCATGTTCTCCAGGGAGCAGCCCTGAGGCATGGAAATTCACACCTCCAACAGTTCCTCCCATAGGAGAGGCCTGGGGATGCTAAACAAAGTCATGGTCAAATACTCACCCTAGGGACAGCCTTAATAGGAGCCCAGGGAGTCCTGGGGAGATGTCTGCATGGTCCTGGCTGCACCTCTTAGTTCACTGGGTGAAGGCCTGTACAGAGCTGTGATGCTGAAGTGTGATCCCAGAGCATGCTGAGTAGCAGCCAGGCCGATGCATCCCTGTAAGGAGGGCATCGTGTTTGCTGGTATCACTGACATCATCCACCTGCACAGGTGAGATCTTGAGATGACAGATATCTCCACCCTGCAGTGTCTCAGAGGTGCTGGCAGCATTTAGTTTGCTCTCCACTCGCCCCCACCCCCCCTCATACGAGGGAAGACCACAGGCACTGCCAGCTCCTGCTCTTTGGCAGAGAGCAGATTGCCTGCTGCTCTGCACAGGCACTCTGCTCACTGGCAGCTGCCAGCCAGCTGGTGGCTTATCACCTTTCCTTAGCTGAAGTGCTTGGAAAAGCAACGGCAAGGTAACCCCCCCCCCCACACACACACTACTCAGACTAACCATGACACATCTTCTCAGCCCTTTGCTGCCTGCGTGCCAAGCGGTGTGTGAGACAGAGGCAGCAGGACGCCAGCTGCTCATCATCCCCCGTCAGAGAATCACAGAATCCTCAGCCCGTCACTGCCGCTCCTGCTCCTGCAAGCCCTGACTGAGAAGGGCCAAAGCAACATCTGCCAGGGAGAGCTCCAGCTCTGTCTGCCACTTGTGCTGCCCAGAGCTGCTGTCATCTGTCAGACAGTGTGCTTGCTGGGATCAACATGAAGAGCGACCCAAGTACCCCAGTGTGTGGCACCATGGCTTTAAGTGCCCGGTTTAGAATCATCATAGAATTGTTTCAGTTGGAAAAGCCCTCCAAGACCATCCAGTCCAACCATCAACCCAACACTACCATGGGCACTCAACCATGTGCCAAAGTGCCATGGCCACGCGTTTCTTGAACAACTTCAGGGATGGGGACTCCATCATCTCCCTGGGTGACCCATTCCAGTGTCATGTAACCAAGCCAATAAGTACAGGCACAGCTGGCACCACACATCACTGGTGACATAGAGCGGGCACAGAGAGTGGACCAGGGCTGCTCTCAGATCTTTTGGTGCACAACATCTTGCTGATGGTGGCAGGGGAAAGAAGTGCATCTCCTGGACTTCCTGGATTGTCATGGGGCTTAGCTCAGCCTCAGGAAAAAGCTAGCCCTGAGGCCTCTTCCTGCCCCTCTATGACTTCTTGCATGGCTGGGACGGACAATCAGACTGGGTGAAGCCAGGGAGGCCCACACAGCTGCAAGGCTGTGCTCTGTGACATGGACACTAACAGGACAGAGTGCCCCTTGAGCCCCCACCTCAAGACATCTGGCCCCCATGATCTCACCAGCGGGCTGGCTGGGCTGGCGGTGAGGATGAGATCCAGCTGCCTGTGCCTGACTGCAGGTGAGGCAGGATGAGGTGAGACTGGTTGGATGAGACAAGCAGCCAGAGCAGATGATGAGAGTCATTTCAGACCTTTTAAATCAAGACTTAGATGTGCCCTTTGTTGCTGAGGATGAAATCTGGACCCTCCCAGCTTCAAAGATGGTGGGTAGAAAAGGTCAGGCTTTTGTTCCAGACCGGAGAGCTATAGCTGGAGATGTCTAACAGCACACTGCTTCCAGGCAGGAACATCCTTTTCATTACATGCCCTCAAATGCTGCACAGAAAAGGCTTAATTTTAAAAGATTTTCTTTGGTGGAGAAAAAAAAAAAAATACTGACCCAGGCAAGCTGCTGAGGGATAAAACATTCTCCTGGCACTTGCTGGGCGAGGGTCACATCCACCAATGAACCTGAAAGAACCTCGTGGTTCCTTTATTGCCCAGTATCACTGCAACCACGCCAGTGCCAAAATCTGAATGGACAGAGTCTGGGAGTTCCAACTGGATCAAAAAGCTCTGATGCTGTCTGAAGGCAGCCTCTGGAATGCTCCATAGTGAGCGGGTTTATTGAACAGGTAGACAAATGAAATTGTTTTGATGGTTTTGAGCTAGGTCTGGTCTGAAAAAGTTTCCTGCCAATAACAAATGCAATTCCTGGAGCAGTTCCTCTCTGTCATGAATCTCTGCACCCCACTTCCATGCCTTCCCACCTCCAAACAAGGTGCATTTAACAGTATGGCTCTGGCTTAATGTCACCTGGCTCCAAAGCTGGTTTCTCTAGGTTCTAGTGACAATTATTCCATGGCACATCCTGTATTTAGTCATCTGTTTTGTCCACTTTGAGGTTTTACCCTGCTGGAGGTCAGTTTCTTTTGGATCTGTCCTTCTGAGCATGGCCTGCCTCTCAGAGATCAAACCAAAGACAGAAAGGAGGAAGGACTCCATGTTCTCAGAAGCTGCTCAGAGCTCTGGGATTTCCTGTCCTTGCTCCAATGGCTCTCAGGGCATAGCAGAGTCAGCTTCTCCCTTGGGAGCTCAGTGCCACAGCAAGAAGAGAGGCAGAAGCATAACAGTAATGATTTGGAACTGTAAGTCTGCAGGGCTTGTTAGCAGCCATTGCTGCCATTTTTATCAGTGCACTCTGCTATGCCCAGGATGAAGTCCTCAGGTCTTGTGCTTCAGCACTTGAACAAGCGCTCTTGTTCTCCTGTGTGTAAGCACCCAGAGACATCTGCCACCCCCAGCACAGGAGAGATGTGGACCTGCTAGAGAAAGTCCAAAGGAGGGCCACGAAGATGATCAGAGGGCTGGAGCACCTCCCCTGTGGGGACAGGCTGTGAGAACTGGGGCTGTTCAGCCTGGAGAAGAGAAGGTTCTGGGGAGACCTTAGAGCAGAATTTTTTTGAAAGAGACCTACAGGAAGGCTGTGGAGGAACTGTTTAGAAGGGCCTTTAGGAATAGGACGAGGTGCAATGGTTTGAAACTGGAGCAGGGAAGATTTCAGATGGGCATGAGGAAGAAGTTCTGCACAGTGAGGGTAGTGAGACACTGGAACAGGCTGCAAAGGGAGGTGTTATAGGCCTCATCCCTGGAGACATTTGAGGTCAGACTTGCTGTGGCCCTGGGCAGCCTGCTCTAGTTGGGAGGTGTCCTTGCTGCCTGCAGGGGTGGGGATTAGACAAGATGGCCTTGAATGGTCCCTTCCAACCCAATGCAATCTGTGAATCTCACACCCACATCTCCAGGTTTCTTAGGTAGATGTACTGCAGAGGACTTGACAGAACTTGGGTTTTTTCTTTTTTTTTTCCCCCTCCTACAGAAAATACCATCAAAAGATGAAATTCTGCTGAAGAACAGAGGAAAATAACAAAGAATCTGACTGAATTTTCACAATTCCTTTCCTGACTCCTGGCTTGGTCAAATGTTTCTAAACTCAGCCACGCCTCCAGATTTTTGACCAAAAAAACAGGAGGACTTTTTTTTTTTTTTTAATTTTTTTTTTGTAAACAGAAAAACATTTCTCAGTTTTTCCCTTCTGGTTTGGCCATGTGTCCTGCTCACTGAGAAGAGACTCCACTTGGGTTTTTCTTGACTTGAACCACACTTTAAAGAGCAGAGCCATTCCCTTAATTGGGGCTGATGATAAATCTTGCAGGCGCAGATGAAGATAAATCACATTGCAAGCCCAGACTACAAATTCTCAGGGTTTAAACATTTGTGTGGCATTTGTTAAGCAATTTGAAGGCTTATTGAAGTAACTGAGCTGGACAACAGGGCTGGACTTGGACCAGGACAACAACTGTGTACAGACAGGCGGCGTATGTGCAACAGAGATGGAGTGGCCCGGATGAATCCCACTTCACTCAGAGGATTCATAGAGGATATCTCCTTTCTTCTATGCAGGGTATCTTTGGTTGTGCCTCTTCCACCACTCCCTTCGGGAGGATGGAGAACTGCTTAGTCAGTCCCCATGGGAAGTTTTTGTTATATCCAAGACATGCTACAGTCCCTCATGAAGAACAAATTCATGTCAGCCCAGAGGAAAACTGTGGAGAGGGCTTTGGGTTTGTTTGCTGACCAGTGCAGGCACTGCTGCTGCAGTGGTCCAGAGGAAAAGGAGGCTCCTGCCATGTTGGGGTTGTCTAAGGGCACCTCCGGGGTCAGTGGTGGCTGTGAGAAGCTGGACATGGAGAGCTGCTGTGTGTCCATCCAACCTGGGTTCAGACCTCAGGCTCTGAGGCCCCCCCGGGAAAGCACAGCTCTTTTGCCAATGCTTCTGCTCCCTCTTCACCATGGTCAGGTCCCCTTCAACAGAGTGGGAGGCCGTGAGCCCTGGGGGGGGAGCAGGATGCACTGAGAGGCCCCAAGGGCATCCCGTGGGTCTCCACACGGGTCCCTGTGCAGGCGCAGACATCGTCCTGGGCAACCCAACACACCTCTGGGAGGCGCAGTGGCCAGTGGGGGCCAGGCTGCAGGAGCCGCCGGGGCTCGCTGTAGTGCGGTTGGAGAGAAGGGTCGGTGCGAAGGTCTGGACGGAGGAGAGCCCAGCGGGCGGGACCCGGCGGGAGGTGGGGAGAAGCAGCCGCCTGGCCCGGCGCGGCCGCCAGGTGGCGCCCTCCTCCCGGTTGACAGCGCCTGCGGCGGGTACCGGGTGGGGAGGCTGGGGGGGGCACTGCCCTGCCTTGCCCTGATCTGCGCGGCGCTGCCCAACCCTACCCTGCTCGGCCCGGCTTTGTCCAGCACTGCCTGACCTTGCCTGCCACAAACCCCTCTGCCGCAGAACCAAGCTGCCGCAGCTTCTGCCCAGGGGCGCCCCAGCATGTGGGCACCTGCCCTGTGGCACAGCTCCAGGGGCAGGAACAACCTCGGAACTGCTGGCCCTGCCTGATTGCGGGTACCTCTGCCCACGTTGGGGTCACCCACTTGCTGCTGGGCCATCTTCAGAGCAATGTCTGGGAGGAGGTAGAGCCACTGTGCTCCTGGTGACAAACTCCACCGCAGCCTATTTCAGCAGTTGGCGGGCAGCCAGGGATGAAGGAAGCCCAGCCAAGGGCTCCTGTTGGGTACCACATCACTACACACACCCTCACCAATGGCCTTCATTACTAGTGGCAAAGTCTAGCTTCCTGGCTAGGTGTTGACCTGCACACTGCCTTCTCTGTCTCAAAGAGGTGTCCAAGAGCTGCAGTTCCTGGTGGGAAGGGAGGAGGCAAAAAGAGGCTCTTTCCTAAAATACGGTCAAAGAGCAGAACACCAAGCCTAGCTCAGTGCTTAATCTCACCTCCAGGATGAAATACGGTCCCTGTCTCAATAAAGTAGATAAACTAAGCCAAGGCTGGAGGCCCAGTCCTTTGTTAGTACCATCTCCTGGAGAGAAAGTGTCTTTTGGCAGCAAATGGGATGGAAGCAGACCAAACAATGCTTGAGGAAACAGCCAGCCTCAGAGGGGATCTGATGACTCTTGCACAACATTTCAAGAAGTCTATGGACTTGAACACCTGTATGTGATTCCTCAGAGCGAGTCAGCACCCATGACAAGCAATTCTCTTTCTCCATCACAGACCCAGAGGCTGCCTTCCAAATGCTGTTGTTCTGCCCTGGTATCCAGAGATGCAGCCCTCACTGCCCTTCTCAGCATTCCTGCTGCCTAGCTCTGCCTCCTGCTACCTCTCCAAAGGCTGCCTCCTAAGCAGCCAGTGCTGAGAGAGAGGAGCTGCAGCACAATGCACGGTGGGCACGTTACTGCTCTGCAGGTGGCATTGCCATCCTGGGAGCTCCGGGCGCCTCACTGTGGGCCCCCCAGCAGCTCTGGCAGCACTGGCTCCAAAGCTCTGGCTTTTTGTAGTGGCTCGTAAGGTTTCCTTGAGGGGAAGGGTCCAAATCTTAACTAATGAAGGTGGCCATTGAGTCTGGTTGGTCACCTTGCTCTCTCCTCTCCATCGTGGGGACATAACCGGTTTCCAAGCACCACGTTTGTCAGTGACAAGGTACATGACATGGTTGACCTAGTTGGGCCCTCTGTCAGCAATCGTGCCCAAGATCTGGCAGTTACCCAAATTAATGGTGCTAACTCCCAGCTTCCAGATCCAAGGAGAAGCCTCTCCCATTATATGCTTTGTATGTCTGTGACTGCGGGTTTCTGTGAAGGCTCTTCTCTATTTTCAGGGCATCTGTGTGATGCTGGAGAGCAGGATCTCCTGCTCACCCCATTGGTGGTCTGTGCTGTGCTCCAGTGGGTTGGGAGAAGGTTGAGGTTGCCAGGGTGACCCACTGAACCTCTCCTTGCAGGGAGTAGCAGGGGCTGAGAATGGAGAGAGGCAGAATCAATCCTCCCAAATTCACTGCACCTATGGTGGGTTTGGGCAAGGCTGAGCCACCTACACCCCACCTAGCTGCTTCAGGCCTTGGGTATCTCCCTGGCAGACTCATCTGGGGGGGGTGGGGGTTGGAGAGGGAGGGAAAATAATTAAAATATGTAGACTGTTTTGTGAATGTGTTCATTCAGCAGCTGCCTGAAAGAGCCACCTCAGCCAATGGCTGGCTTGCAAGTGCTGCCTCCCAGCTAGTCCCGATTTGCTCTCCATGGCTCTGCCTCGCTGACTGGGCTCCCAGGTGCCACATGATGTGGTCCCTTCTTCTCCGCTGGGTGTCTGACATCTTTCAGGAGAACACCAAACAGCTAAGGCCAAGGAGTACCCATGGATGGTGCTGCTGCCAATGATTGGTTTTAATCACAGAGGGGGAAGGGAGGTTCAGGTACATGTTTTTGGCAGGTGAACCAGCAGTGCTTCTGACATCCTGAAGAAATGGGGAGTAAAGCCCTGGTACTCCCTGCATCTCCTCACATGTGTGCTGGTGAGGGGTCAGGGCCCAGCTCTGACAGGGAGTGACTGGGCATGTGGTCAGGTTTCCTGTGCACAGAAACTATGGCTAAGGAGAACTGCAAAGGTGCAGAGAAAAAGGCAGCCTGAGGCGGGTCTTGCAGAGAGGAAGCAGACTTCCCACTCTTGCACCTGGCAGCCCTGGGAAGGTGACAAAAGAACACCATCTCCATCTGCCCATCCCATGGGGCACATCTGTGGTCAGCACAGTCCACCCTGGGCTGTACTGCTGCTGTTAAGCTCAGTATTGTTACCTGTTTTTGTGGTCATGAACAAGGAGCTAGGGACGCCTGCAGGAAGCAGGTCCAGTTCACCTGAAGCCCTTAGCCAGCAGCACTCACCAAGACAGGCTCAGCAGGGACCTGTGAGTGGACAAGGAGGCTGGCTTCCTCTGACAGCTCCTGGTGGCCATGCCAGGCTGTGGAGGCAAGTGATAGTAAATGCTCCTCCCAGGGGAGGAGGCAAACACAATTTTGCACCTTGAGAAAAGTCCAAGTTTAGCTTGAGCTTGAGAGTTTGAGGAGGACAGTTACTGCCTCCAGACAGTTCATTGGTCTTTCTAGGAATGATGAGTGATGGGCTTAGGTCATCACCCAGGCCTGAGTCAGACATCTCCAGAGTTGGCATTAGACATCTGTGAGCTCTGGCCCTGTGTATCTGGGTCACCCTGGTAGAGCTGGTGAGCCAACAGTAAGGAGCTGCATTCCCGGAGACTGAGGGGACCTGAGCTACGTGGAGCAAGGCGGCACGTGAAAGCGGGCATGAAATACCCTTGGACATTGGAGACACAACAGTTAACCTGTTCCTGGTGCCAAAACCAACCTGGGATGCGAAAGGCCACAGGAAGGAAGAAGGAAGTGCCCCATGGAGTCAAATGTCAGAAGCCACCCTGAGCTCACAAGACAAATGAGATCATCTAAATCTGGGATTTGGGCATGGGGGAGTGATTCACCTGGTGACAGAAGGGTCTTGACATGCAGAAGGAAGAGATAGAGACCTCTGTGGACCCAAGAGAGGAGCTTTTTGTTGCAAGCCAGGATTTGTAGGGATTACAAGGATGAGATCTGGACATGATCCAGTCAAGAGATCTGCCCCGGTACAGTACGTGGTGGTGGTGGTGGTGGTGGGGCTGTGAAGAGGAAAGCCACCTTTGCTTTGGCATCTCATCAGTGGATGCATGCCTGCAGCACATGGGGCAGCCATCAGGTCTCCATGGAGCCTCTTCCAACTGCATCCACTCTGCCTGCCCTGGTGGAAAGGAGAAGGGGTTAAAACTTCTAAAACTGGAAACAAAGAGGGCAGAGAGCACTGAGAGACAGAGAGCATAGGGCAAAGAAGGAAGACTGCAAAGCATGTGGCTGGCTGCGGCTTCGCAGGGCACAGGCATGGTTCCCCTGCCAATACCAGATGACCAGATACTGGTCCCTCCACTCACCTGGTATAGGCAGGGGAACCATGCGAGGCGCACGTGACAGGCATGTGCCCAGCAGCGGGCACGCGCGTGCCTGCCAGCATGTGGCCACAGCCCTGCGCGTCTCTCGCCAACACGATGACAAGCGTGACCCAGCCTAGAGGATGCCACCCACCCTCGGGCCCATCTTCTTGGGCCACCACCCCAGAGCACAGGGGCAAGGCCCATATCTTGATGGCACCCACCACCACATCTTGGGGGTCCTTTGGCTCTCCCTGTTCTGCCCCCCATTCCCCCCCTTCCCCCCCAGCTTGTCCCTTAATCACAAGCAGCTTGGGGAGACAATGAAACAACCGCACCAAAGGAGCAGGCTCCTTTCCCTTTGTCTCTGGCTCCTTTGAGGCTCAGCAGACGAGGCCAGCCCATCACGCCCACGGCCCCGCTGTCACACGTCCGACTCTTCGCCTCCCCAGGGGACAGCCGAGCAAGAGGCCCCCTCGACACGGGGTGACCCGGGTGACCGCGTGCTGAGCGCCGCGGCAGGTTGGCAAGGCAGTGCCGGGCAAAGCTGGCACGCAGCTCGCAGGGTTGCCCTCTGCTCCCCGGGACCTGCCCGCACCGAGCACCTCAACGTTCGGCTCTCATTCTCCTCCAGACAAGCTGTCGGCTCAAGCGGGACCACTGAGTTCTCCCCGGGGAGGACAGAGGCAGCCCCGCTCCTCCCTGCAGCACATGGCACGGAGGCTTTCAGGCTGGTTTGCGCTGCAGTTCACACAAATCTCGCTTTCCCCTTTTCCCACCATCCCCCCCACCCCCCCGCCTTCCCCGCGCAACTGAGCTCAGCCATTGAGCCCAGCCAGTGGTTTATTTCCCAGGTTAGCACAAAGCAGGGGTCTCTGTGTGCCCCTGGAACCAGCAGAACAAAACGCACAAAGACGTTTAGAGGGCCATTTGTAACCAAATCCCAACACACCAGATACTGTTGGGATTATGTCAGAAATATTTTCCCAGAATGCCCTCCCCCCATGCTCCCTCCTACAGATGTTCGGCCCCCACACCACAGATGTTGTTCCTCTTGCAAAATGAGCTTTCCCCTTCCTCTCCCAAATGCCCCTGATGTTTTGCACATTGCCTTCGCCAAGGTCTCTTTTCTACCCTGCCCTCCACGTCCCCCCCCCTTCCTTGCTGATGAACTCATGGCAAGGCCAACCTGCCTCCTCACATGGGGCCAAGGCGATGGCCACAAGGCTCTGTGGGGACATTGGTTGCTGAACGTCACCGTCCCACTCATCTCTTCCCCATGGTGCCCACTAGAGAAGTTCTCTCCCTGTTCTGACCTCAAACTGTGCGTGACCTCTGGGCTCTGTAGGCCTGCTCCAGGGGAGTTTGTTTGACCACAGTTCACTCAGAGAAAGATGGAGGGATGCGAGCCAGGCCCCTCAAAGGGTCCTCCTGGTGCCTTCCCATGGGTCTGGTGTCGTGCCACTCTCCCCTGGGAGCTGAGCTGGAGTGGCACAGGGTCTCCCCAGCACTCCACAGCCAGCTTGGCAGAGGCCGGTTCCTCGCTGGCAAAGGCCTCGGGCAGCAGTTTGTTCCTCGGGGATGCCGGGCGCGTTTCAGACACCGAAGGGAATGGCCAGACCTTCCCCTCCAGCACCAGCAGCCCACGCGGAGCATGCAGGGGGACGGCCTGGCAGCCCGTCAGGGCGCCGCTCCAAGCTCGCTGACAGACAGACAAACAGCCAGATCTCTCCGTTGGGAGTGGGCTCGCACTGCCAGTGCCCCCACTCACCATGCCGGGCTCCTCCCCAGCCGGCGGCAGGCAGCCTGCCCATGCGGAGCCAGCCTGTCTCTCCTTCGCTCTGGCTCCATGGGCTCCAGCGGGAGAGCGCGATCCCACCGGCCCTGGCACATAAGGGTGGCAAGCTGAGGGCACGCAGTAGCAGTGTGGGCTGAGCCCTTCCTCCTGACCCCAGCACGCTCCGGGCCGCACTGCAGGGGACAGATGCCAGGCCCGGGGCTCCGTCGCGGCAGCGGGGCTGGGCACGGGGCTCGTCTCCATCCTTCCCTCCTGTGCTAGTGGCGGCAGCCGAGAAAAAAACATTTGTTCTGACACAGACGGGGCTGCCAAACTGTGTCAGTTGCTTTGATGGCTGGGGCGGTAACCTCGACTGCTTCCTCTGCCAGCGGGAGAGCCGAATCCAAGAGCCACGGAGCATGCGAGAGCCCAGGACGGGCGACGCGAAGCAGAAATCTCCCAAGGACTTCAGATGACACCTCCTGTCCGGGACATCGCAGCTCTTTCATGCGTTAGCAGCCAGCTCTCTCCAGCCTGGATTTTTTGTTTTTTCTCCCCAGCAGGTTCTAAGCGAAAAAAAAAAAAAAAAAAAAATCCCAGAGCAGGGTCCCAGAGAGGGGCAGACCAGAGGAGCTCTACGAACTCGTGGTTTACAACAGTGTGGCCCAGCCAAAGCTCTCTCTACTCATCACCTGCTCCCAGCAAGAATCCAGGTCTCCGCTGGTCTCCCAGAGACCTGGGGTGCAGCACGGTTTATGGGTATTTTTTTTCTTCAAAGATAGAGTTTATTGCTAAAAATGTTCTGATCAGTGATAGCTCATATTTACATTGATATGTTTTTAAAGGAATATTCAAGTAAACATTTCCAATAGTTTCTGGCATAATCTCTAGCTTTTTTTGTTGTTGTTGTTGTTTTTCCCTATACACAAATGTTAAAAATAAATAAACTGTACACAGAAAATTTCCTTTAACATCTCTACACTGCTATATGTATAATTCCCACACAACAAAACGATCCCACTCTTCATAGATTTGTACTTCTCTTTAGAATTTCCTCCTTAATTAACCATTATACGCTTAAAAAAAAAAAAGCCACATACAAACAACAACAAAAAAAAATACCCCAACAGCCCAAAACAAAAACAAAAAACCAAAACCAACCCTAAAGAGCTCGGCAAATTAATTCAAAGATCAGTGACAAGGGTTGAAGACAAATAAAGAAAATACAGCACAGAGAAATAAGCTTCTTCAGGGATGCTGCTCTTCTTGCTTTTGCTTCTTTTGTACCCCACTCCCTTGCTCTTTTTGATCAAATCATCTTTACAGGAAATTTCTTGCCCTTCCTTCCACCAGCAGGGAAGTGTTCAGCTTCTGTGAGGATGGGTTTAAAATGTGGTCCTATGTCTTTAAAATAATAATAATAACAATAACAATAATAATAATAATAATAATTAAAAAACCCCAAACAAACAACAGCTGCAATTTCCCCCCTCCTCCCCCTTATTTTCCCTCCCTTTAAAATCTCTCTATTTACACGGCTGGTATTTTTAAAATTTTTTTTAATTTTTTTTTTTTTTTAAGCTTTTTCTTTTCCTTTTGTTAGAAGGCTATATATGTATAAAAATAGACATCTGATTGTAGTGCTTTACTGTGCCTTTGGCCTGCCCTGCAGTTCCTGGGTTTGCTTTTCCCCTTTCAAATAAAATAACATTAAAATAAGTCGTCGTGCCCCCCCCCCCCAAAAAAAAAAAAAAAAAAAAAAAAAAACCCCC
>VWZE01020227.1:360454-420614 GCA_013396675.1 Eubucco bourcierii
AAAAAAAAAAAAAACCCCTAATAAACCCGGTTCCTCTTCTCCTCGACCCTGCACTGGGAGGCGAGGAGGGGTGGAAAAAATAAAAGAAACAACATCCCAACAACCCCCTGCTCCTCCAGAAGACCCATCCAAAGGAGCCGAGGAGGCAGTGCAAGGCCGGGAAAGGCTAGCAGGAGCACTTGCACTCGGAGATGAGCGGGTACTGCACCGGGATCCAGGTACAGTACTTCTGGCTGGACCAGCCCTGGCAGTGCCAGCGCAGGAAGGTCTTGGTGACCGACTTGACAGGCTTGCAGAACATGCCCTCGGGCAGCGAGCAGGACTTCTCGGCGAAGCAGTTGCCCTCCTTGATGTAACGGGGCCAGAAGCGGATACCCAGGTCCTTCCAGGTGTAGAGGACGGGGCAGTAGGTGTATGCCCAGAGCCACTGCAGCACCTTCCGCCGCGCCTTCTTGCCCACCCTGAGGCGCGGTCCCCGGGGCGGACCCAGCTCCAGCCGCCGCAGCTCGGCGGGCAGCGCCGCCCGCCCCCGCCCCGCGGCTGCCGCCACCGCCGCCTCGGTGCCCGAGGCATTAGCCGGCCCCGGCACGGCCACGGCCATGAAACCGGGGTCGAAATGGCTGCCCAGCTTCTTCCTCAGAGTCCTCTCGTCCAGGTCTTGCTCTTTAGGGTCGTACTCGGGGTCCGGGTGCTCCACGATGTCTTTGACGGGCAGGTTGTCGCTGGGCGAGGGTCGCAGGCGCAGGAAGGGCTGCCCGGCCCCCGGGCGCAGCAGCAGTCCCAGGCAGGAGCAGAGCAGGAGCGCCCGGATCGCCGTCATGCTCCGGGCGGGACCCGGCGGCCCCGGCTCGGTGCTGCGGGCTCGGCTCCTAGCGCTGCCCGGCGGCGCCTGCCAGCTCCCGGGGACTCATAAATAGGCAGAGACAAAAGTCCGACGAGGCCCGTTACTTTAAATAGCTCGGCCGGGCTTGTGTGACAGACGCATCTGAGGCTCGCCCCGCGGCCGCTGGCTCCCCGGGGCTCNTGCTTTCTGGGTTTAGGCTGTTTCATTGTCTGCTGGCTTGCTCTAAACAGTGTGCACCTTCGCTGTGGGGAGGGAGAGAGCCAGTGCTTCAGCCAGTGACAGCCTTTCACAGGGGATGGAGGTATAGCAGTCCTAGCATTGAGCTCTGAATTAATCGTTCTTGCTTGTGTTGATCTGAATATTTATAGAAGACCTGAAGCTTTTTTACCTAGAGGAACTGCCATAGCTGAGCAGATGTTTTGGTATGGTAGCTATAAGCATCAGATGCTGATCAGCAGATCAGGGAATCAGGGTCTGTGCCTCTCCATCATTATCTGAGTCTACCTGCGACCCTAACCCAATCTGTAATCACCAAGGACAACAATAGCTGCGTCCAGGGGTCCTAGCACTAAAAGTTGTGAGATGTGCTTCGACCACACGGTGTGGTGAAAAGTGTTCTTTTGGCTAAGCTGTGGCTAGCTGCAGCACTGGCACTTGCAGTCCAGATACGTACGTCCATTATGCTTGCTGCTGCAACTTCATCCAGGTGTTTGAAGACCACATTCAGGACGTCTCTCAGGCGTTTCACAGACTTCCTGTTCGGCTGCAGCAGCATTGCTTGGAAATTCACCGGGAGGCCGTACCTTGAAACACATCAGCAGGTGGGGTCAGCTGTTGCTGCTCCTGCTGCTGCTGCTGCTGCTGCTGCTTCTGCCGATGCTGCAGGCGCCCGAGCGTCCCCGCCGCTTTCAGCGCATCCAGCCGTGGCTCCGCGCTGCCGGCTCGGCNCCCGGCGCGCGGCCGCCCCGCCCCCGCTGTCACTTTCGCCGCGCGCTGAGTGACAGCCGCGCCCGCCGGGTCCTGCCGCCGCCGCCTCCGGGGCCGAGCCCCGCCAGCCCGGGATGCGGGCAGGGCTCTGGGCTCCTACCAACGACCCTCAGTCCAGGGGGTGGCCGCTAGCTGCGCCCACCCGGGCACGACCCTCCTAGGTGGCCGGACTCTAGCTCTGCCCCTGCTCTCCGCCACTTCTGCTCCACTGTAGCACCTCGCGCTACCACCAAGGGACCTCTTCCAGCTTCATGAGTAGCTGGTGAGATGAGCACGGACCTTGAGCAATGTGATCTAGTAGAAGGTGACCCTGTTCGTGGTTGGAACGACATGATCTTTAAGGTCCTTTCCAACTTAAACCATTCTATGATTCTGTGGCCACATCCCAAAAGCCTGTCCTGGGCAAGACCCGTGGAGTGACCCATGAGAATGTGATTGCTGGCCAGGCTTCAGCATCGGCACCTTGGACCCTCCTGCAAGGGAGGCTACAGCATTCCAGGAGCATCCCTCTGTCCGGAGGGAAAGTATCCTTGCATCCCTCAGCACGATGTGGCATGATGGCAACCTGGGTTAACTCAGCGGCTCGCTCTTCATCCCTTCTCAGTAACATGGGGCTAAAGCACCTGGTGGAGGGCTGGACCCAGAACCAGGAGAGGTGAGAGCCTGGTGCATTATCAACACAACGAAACCCCAAACCCTTCTCACCTCCTTTACCTCCACATTGCTCAGCACTGAGCTCACACTTGAACCACGTCCAGAAATTGGACACACAGCTGGTTCCTCCAGGCTGACAGTGTGTAAGAACATTCCTGCCCATGCCAGTCACTCCCTCCCAAAGGCATGAGATAACCAGCTACCCACTGGGGCCAAGGCAGGGCACCGAGGGAAAGAGGCAGATCGTGGGACCAGTTTCTCACCATGATGTGCTCAGGACCCACCAGGCAAAGCAAAGGGCTGCAAGGAGCAAGCCACCCGTGCGCCACGCACCAAAGTGTGCGTGGAGCTGTGCCTGCTTGGCAAACTAACAAACACAGCAGCTCCCCAGCTTTCTGTCTCTTCATCCCCAAATGTTGCCAAACGTTGGATTCAGGTAGGAAAAAGACAAAACAAAACCTCCAAAAATGGAGAGGTCAAAGATCCAGCCATGAGCCTGCATCAAGCCAGAGCATCCCCGGGATGTCAGGGAGACAAAGCTGCTGCGCACCAGCTCTGGAGCTGCTCACAGCCCATGCCGGCTGCAGGATGAAAGCTCATGGGTTAAACGCATCCAGCCTTTCTTCTGTAGCTCTGGGATCCTGCTGTCACGATCCCAGCTTAGTTTGCTGAGCTCCGAGCTCTCCTTCCCTCGTTTGGATCACACACACCCTCCAGTTAGTCATGACACACTTCTGCTCCCCAGCTCTTTGATCGTTAGCTCTCAAAGCAGTTTTCTGGAGCCGTGGGTATCGTTATCCCTCGATGCTCCAGATTATCAGACAAACATTCTCCTTATGGATCTCCTGACCCCCCCGGACACATGCAGTGCTTGGGCAGAAGTCGGCCTGGCTGCTCAGGCAGCGTGCTCTCGCTGCCGGGTGGGGAAACGCGAGGCTCTCGGCAGTGTGGGATTGAACCCAGCACACACAGCAAGAGAAGCAGCTCTGGGGAGAAACAGTGCAGGGCAAGGCAGGGCAGGGACAAGCACTCAGTGAGGTGTGCTGCTGCTGCCCCAGTGAGTCCGGGTGAGGGGATTAACATCTGCCTGTGACTGCGATAATCCAACCCGACGTGTAGCCGGCGTTTTTCATCCTGAAGGATCCCAAAGTAACTTAACTCCTTCAGCTGTCTCCTGCACTTTATAAACATGCTTCGGAACCCTCCTGTGCCAGGTGATGATGGCTTTGCTCTAGGCATGCTTACATCCCCTTCAACAGGTCCCATGTGGGAGAGAGTGGCGCTCCAGGGTGGGCTGCAGAAGGTATCCCCTTTTAGAGACAAGATCCCTTGGGAAATGGTGCTTGGAACATCCTAGGGGAAAGGCAACAAGGTCTGCAGGAGGCTTGGGAGACCCTCACAGCCTTTCTAGTGAGCAACTTCTGGAAGGTTAACTGCCATGCTCTTGTGCTAGCCATCATGAAGTACTTCACTTGAGGTTCTTCTGAACTCTGCAAGGAGGGAAAAATACAAAGACAGGCACCTAGGAAGGAAATTTAAGGTTTAATTATGCCCATGAGGTCCAAAGGCTCCTCCCCAGCTCTTTCCTGTTCTCTTCTTTTCAGGACCAGAGGTGCTGTGGCAAAATCCCGTTTATGGCTGCACGTGTGGACTGAAGAGTGCTATGCACCCAAACACCTTCCCTCCTCCTGCTGCCAGGCCCCAAGACCTGGGGAAAGTGGAGACAGCAAAGCTCTCACAGCCACCCAGGGCCTCAGCATACATCTCTGCACTGCAGAGCTCAGGGTAGGACTCAGGTGTCTCTAGTCAGCCCTGGGGCAAAAATGTCACTGTAAGGGTCGAAGAACCAGGACAGAGGGAAACACAAACACCTACAGTGTTCCTCATTTTCATCAAAGGTTGCCTTCATTTCTGCTTCATTCAGTAGGCCCAATATGAATGAAGTTATTCAGCAGCTCACAGGTTTCTCTTCAGGAGTGGGACTGGGAAGAGAAATAGGATGGAAAGAAAGGTGGCTCCAGCTGCCTTTCTGCTGTGGGTGCTCAAATCTGTTAAGATCTGGGACCTACCCTCTTCCCCCTCTGCTCTCTCCTCAACAGTCATGAGCCACCAGTCCAAACAAAACCTCCTCGGGTGCCCAGAGCTGCCCTTCCCCATTGGGGTCATGGAGGAGCGTCTTGGCAAAGGTTTCCTCTGAGAAGCCAGTGAGACCTCAGAGCCGTGCTCCTGGGAGCCCAGCACTGCCCTGGTGCTTACTCTGCACCAAGTTCAGATGTGCCAGAGAGCTGATGGGAAAGAAAAAACACCCCTGTAGCCCCAGGGAGGGGATTACTTGTGCCTCAGAAAGACATTTTCTCTATACCAAGTAGGGTGTTTTGCTATTCTGAGCTTCCCAATGTCCTTTTTTTGTCCTTATCATGAGGTATTTTTCTGCCTTTCAAGCTCCTCTGACTTTTGTCCTCTTGGCATCAAAATGTTGTCCCCCATCCCTTGTTGCTTCACCCATTTTTGATCCAAGCTGGTTTCCTGCCCTGCTGCTGGCCCCATATCTCCCTGCTTTCTTGCATCTGGGTCCTCATCAGCTGCCTGGAGCTGGTCCTTTGATGTTCACTCTGTGGCTGCCCTGTGCTGCATGCTGGCTGCAGCCCCTTGGTCTCCCATAGCAGTAGCACTGCTTCTGGCCTCCTGTTTCCCTGGTGTCCCTGAGAGCCCAGCAATCGCTCTACTGGTTCCTTTTAGCAATCTGCCCAAATCCTGGCATGGTTCCAGTGGTGCCAGATGTCCTTAATGCTTCAGAAAAACCTGCCCTATCACCATGATATGTGAAGAAGTCCAAAGAGGTTTCTTCCCTTCTTCCCTCACAGCCTGGTGTTGATTACATCTGATTTGGTGTGGCCTGAAGCCTAGAGAACTGGGACAGGTGATGCCCAGGGTGGTGTAGAAGTTTGCACTGAGAAAGAGGCTTGGCTGGTGGTGTCAAATGTTGTAGAAGGTGCAGAAGGCTGCAGAGGTGTAGAGGGTTGCACTGAACAAGAGGTTTGGTTGTTCTCAATGCGTTCTTGGTGACTATAACTCTTACCACCTGGTGAATTGTGTTGACTAGGTTGATGTCCTCTGCACAGCTCCTTCTGGCAGGAGGGAAGAAGCAGGGTTGGTCCACTGCAGCCATCAGTTTTGGTGACATTCACTCTGCCAATATTCACATGCATCAGTTGTTGTGGCCCAGCACTCATGGGTAGGAGATCTCACCCTCCAGCAAGGAAATTTGTGGAAGAGAAATCCCCAGTGGAGCAGTTCTTGAGCTCCCTCCAGCAGTTTGATCTTCCTGACCTCCCTCCAGACCAAAGTGCCCGCTGCACAGCCCTGGGGGCTTGGCAGAGGCAATGTTCCTCAGCAGAGAGACCAGGAATGATCCCTGGACAACTGCCAACATTAAAAAACAACATGGAGCTCTGAGAGCTCTGCCTGCTTGGCATACATCTGTCACCACATGTGTTGACACAGAGCAATGCTGCCACGTCATGTTGTACGTGGCAGTGGCTGTCAACACCAGGCCAAGGCAGAGAGAAGTGCTCAGGGCAGCTATTTTTTGAAAAGGTCCTGAATCAAAGGGTTGGAGCATGCCCTGGGGACACGACCCACCATGCTGGGGAGCAGCAGTGGCTCAGGGAGTCCTGAACCAAAGGGTTGGAGCATGCCCTGGGGACACGACCCACCATGCTGGGGAGCAGCAGTGGCTCAGGACTCCCTCCAGGCAGGGCATTTGCTGCCAAGGTAAACCAAAGCCTGACAACCAGCCTCAGGCTAACCTGATGACACAAGGCTGTGTCCAGTTTGCTCCCCCTTCCTTTCTGCTCTGAGAAACCTTGTGCCACCTGAAGTGCAGCTGGCACCACTTGGCAGCCGGTGATGGGAACTCTGGCCATGCAGCCCTGCACAGTACACCCAGCCTTTGCCCAGGGAGGAATCTCCTCCACTTGCAGCCAGAGCAAAGATCCAGCTATAGCCCATCATCACCAGCTGACTCCCTACACGTCTCTTGCAAACAGCTTTTCTTTGCATTTGCCTTTTGCTGCCTCTTCTAGCCTGCCTCAAGCACTGCCTCAGGCTCTCCTTTCTGTAGAGCCCTGGCACTCCGGGTTCCAGCAGCCCCCTCCTCAAGCCAACCTGTTCTAGAGTCTTGCCCAGGTGCAAGCCCATGGCCAAGCACCATGAGCTTGAGGCCAAAGGCTGCACCACAATGATGATGTTCCCAGGAACACGAGGTTGTGGCTGTAACTGCTGTGTGAGGGAGAGACCTAAAGCAGCTCCAGCTCAGGTGACAGTCAGGACGGGGCCAGTGCTGGCTGCTAACCCTGCTGAGATACAGAGGCAGTACTCAGGAAGTTCAGTCACCTGCCCTCAGCTCCACAGAGGCTGTTACTGCTGCATCAGTTAATGTTCCATTACCTCAGGAGAACTCCATAGTGCATTTCCAAGGGTGAACTGCCACACTGCAGCCCAGCTCTCCTCCCCAGCCTGGCAGCCCAGGCACGCTCCTCTGGCAAGGGGGTTGTGTCTTTGGAATTTACACCCAAAGCAAAAATGCCAGGGCAAAACTTGTTCATCTGATTGCTTTTTGTTTTGTTTTTGTTTGGTTTGGTTATCCCCAAAGGTTTTAATCTTTAAGAGTTTTTCATCTTCTTTGACTTTTTCATCCTCAAGTGTTACCCCAGTGGGTGATTCAGGGTGTAGAGACCTGCTACCAAAATGCTGTGATGCTGCCCTGCCCAGGAGACTCTTGGCAGCTGACACTGAGCGGCTCTTGCCTTTCTCTCCAGCATACTGTGGGGTCTTGGAGCACTTCCTCCAAGCTCACTCCTCTGCACAGGCTTGTTGGCTGCTTAGAGAGACACTCTGATCTGCTCACCAGTTTTGGAGAGCTACATCCCAAAGATTCTCCCAAGGAGAGGTATCTCTTCCCTAGCAGGATTTGGGCATCAGAGGAGAGCAGGGCTAGGGGGAGTCAGGTAGCTTAAATTACCAGGAGACAGGGAACTTCAGTATCTTTAAGGAGCCCATCAGCCACCAAGCTGAGGTCCACAGAGGCCAGAGCAGCCCTAGGAGCATGTGTCCAGGCTGAATACTGCCAAACCCTGATCCTTCTGTACAGCAAGGGGCAAAGGGCAGCTGGAGAGATTGTCCACAGGCTTGCTGCCTCCTGTTTCATGTAGCTCCAGGAGGGACATTTCTCACAGCAGTGACATGGGCCCCTGACCAAGGGAAGCTAATGGAAGGCAGCAGGAGGCACAGTCTGACATGGGATGGAAAATGGGATCCTGTGCTGGCACATGGCCTTGTGCTTACCCTGAGGAAAATACTTCAGCTGTGAAGGTCTCCCTGTGATCCTTACCTCCTGTCTCACCACATCAGAGTCAGCTCTGCAGTGGCTGTGGCAGAGGCAACACCAGAGCAGCCAGTGGCTGGTCTGATCTTGGCCCTGGGTGTGATCAGCTCTGAGCCACTTTGTTCTGTCACATAGCCTGTCCCAGAGCCAGGAGGGGCAGAGCAGGGCTGCTGGTCTCCAGGTGGTTCTCCTCATGGCATGGAACATTTCATGCACAGTCTAACGAAGGATCTTAGTGCTGGCTCGGAGCATCCTCAGTGGCTAAGTGCTGGAGCTCACAGAATTGGTCTGGTAGGATGAGATATTTAAGATCATTGAACCCAACCATCAACTCAACACTGCTGGGTCACCACTAAACCATGGACCTCAGCCACCACATCTACATGGCTTTTAAACCCCTCCAGGGATGAGGACTCCAACACTGCCCTGGGCAGCATGGGGCAGGGCTTGACAGCCCTCAAGGGGAAGAAATTGTTCTTCATGCCCCATAAACCTCCCCTGGTGCAACTCGAGTTGTTTCTTCTCATCCTGTCACTTGTTACTTTGGAGCAGAGCCCAACTACTGCCTGGCTGCAGCCTCCTCTCATGGAGCTGTAGAGAGCAGTGAGGTCTACCCTCAACCTCCTCTTCTCCAGGATGAACACCCCCAGCTCCCTCAGCTACTCCTCCCCAGCCTTGTTCTCCAGACCCTTCCCCAGCTTGGTTGCCCTTCTCTGCACCTTTTTGCAGTGAGGCCACAGCACCTCTGAGCTACAGCTGCTCAACTAAGTGCACACAGCTTGGGCCTCCTGCCTCTGGTTTTCTTTCACAGCCTTGATCCCAGGCAGCTGGGAAAGGTGCAGCTGCAGGTGCTCCACCTGCCATTGCTCATGGCAGGCTGCAGATTCCATGCACTGGAGCCAAGGGGAGCCATTTGACAAAGCTCCTTCTAGCAGAAGACACACGGCAGTGTCCCAGCTTTCTGGAGAGCAGGCTGCAGAGGCTGCTGCTACCTGGATCCAAACTGGTGGGAACTGCACTGTTCCAGCTTTCCAGAGGCTTTGGTCACCCCTCGGGGGAGTTTGTATCGCACCCATGAAGCTTTGTCTCAGCTGTGCTCTGCCAGTGCATTTGTTTTCTCTTGATTCAGTTCCAGCTTCACTTGTCCCTAAGAGACACGTCCCATGGAGATAAACATGGGGCCCGGTGACTCAGGGACCCCGTGGGAAGGGAGCAGGCAGAGGCAGGGGGGTGGGTGCCAAATCCTCCCTAAATTCCTGTTTGAAAAAGCCTGTCTGTGGATAATAACTCAACGTCATAACGTCATCCCTGACCAGTTGTGGCTCTCCCTTCAGACCCCGAGAACACAAAGCCCAGGAGGAAGGCAGCTGTTGCGGGGCGGAGGGTGCGAGCATCCCGCAGCACAGCCCAGCCGGGGCAGGGGAGGGCTCGCAGCGCGAGCAGCAGCACATCACAGCGCCTGCAAAGTGCTCCTCACCCAGAGACTTCTCCAGGTCTGGGCGGCTTGGAGGGGAGAGCTCTGGCTCCGCATTCAGGACCCGTTCACATGGCTGTGGTGTGGTCGGTGGGGCTGGGGCTGTGCCTCCCGAGCTGCAGGCTGAGCTGGGGCTTCACTTCCCTCCCCTGGGACGTGCAGCACGGTTCAGGGGCGAGAACCTGAGAAGGTGTTTGCATTTTGCCCGGATTTTCCCAGTTAATCGGGACCCTTCAGTCTAGTCACTTGCTTATTTTTTTAAAGCAATGAAAGAGATTTCCCAAATCCAGCGGGCTCTAGGATTACACAGCAGCAGAGCCACCAGCAGGCTCTGTCAGTCATTCCCAGCGGCCGGAACGTTAGCGGCAAGGGGGTTCGCATACAGGAGCGGTGGAGCTGAGCCTGCCTCACGCTCGTCCTCTCCTCCCGTGCTGCCCTTCGTGGGTGCAAGGAGCTGCTGCTCTGCCCTGGGGTGGTTGGCTCCTGCTCACTCCATCCTCACCCTTGCAAAAGATGCAGCACCGATAGCATCCACATCCAGATGCTTTTTGTGGGGCTTTGATCAGCCCTGGAGGGGACCACAAAGGGAGTGAGAGAAACGCCCTTGGTACAGCTGACACTTTGACGTGGCCTTTGTCCTGATGGACATGTTGGAGGGCAGCAGCAAAGAGGAAGCAAGAGAGAAGGAGAAACGTTGAGCCAGGGAAAGGGAGGGAAAAGTCTGCCCCAGTATGAATTTGGACTCTTGAGTGCCTCTCCTCCCAGGTGAGAAATCACAGAATGGTAGGGGCTGGAAGGGACCTTTGGAGATCATCCAGTCCAAACTCCTGCCTAAGCAGAGTCACCTAGGGTAGGTCACACAGTAACACATCCAAGCAGGTCTTGAAATTCTCCACAACCTCTCTGGGCAGTCTGCTCCAGGGCTCCAGCACTCTTACAATAAATAAATTTTCCCTCACGTCAAGGTGGAACTTCCTAGGTTCCAGTTTGTGTCTGTTGCCATCACAGAACACCACTGGAAAGAGACTGGCACCTTCTTGACATGATGCCTCCTGTTCATGCCATCCAGACTAGGCCCTCTTCAGGCTATGGGCTCCACCAGGAGAAACTGTGATCAGAAACTGGTAAGGAAACCACAAACCTTGGATCATCAGCCTCAGAGCTCTGTGAACCAGGGATCTCAGGCAGGGACAGACTCTGACAGGACCTGTGTGGTGGGCAGAGGTGAGGAAGCCCCAGCAGGCTGCCTGCTCCTGGTTCCTCAGCAGACAGGGTCTGCTCACACCCCAGGTTTCAGCGAGCAGGGGAGATGACTCTCCTGCAGCCCCTGCCCATGGACATGGCTGCTGCAGGGTGACATGGGGGCCAGGACATGCACCAGGCGAGAGGGGACGCAAGCACCAGTTGTGAGAGGCTGGGAGGGCACTGGGGAGAGGGAACTACAGCTTCATCACTGAGCTTTCCCTCATGGGGCACCCAGCTCGTCTTTACCCACCAGGCAGAAACCACTGCAGAAGTCATCTCATCTTGTGATGTCTGAGTGAAACTTCTCCAGCCTTTTCCTTTTCTCCAGAGGAAACTGCTTGCTTTATCTGAGCTAAATCCAGGACAAGTCTTGATTGCCCTGAACCTGCATTGAACAGAAAAAGCAATAAAACATTAATCTAAAAATCTAATTTAGCACCCTTCAGACCTTCCTGCTCCAGCACATGGCTGGTTTGGAGAGTGAAGGTGAAGAAGGGATGTGAGGAGGTGACCACTTGCAGCACACAGCATGTGGAGGCAGGAATCTTGAAGCAGAGGGGATCATGATCTCCTTGCTGGAGAAGAGGCAGGGAGGCAGCACTTGATGCACAAGAGCTTCCTGCCCTTCCCTCCACACTGATGAGAAGCCCAGAGCTAAGCTGCTCCAGGTTGCAGCAGGGGGTTGGCAGTTTTTGTCCAATGAGTGAGTGATTTATTGACCTTCTGAGCCAAAGGACCTTCCTCATTGTTCTGGTTCACTTGATTCATCCAAGCGAACTCACAGGCCTGCTTCTCAGTGCCATCAGACAGCCACAGTCCTTGTTCCGTCCCCTCCTGGTCTCCCCACCAGGGCTCCTGCTGTGGTCTTGCACTCTTGACTCCTGCACAAAGCCAGAAGCAATAAGAGCAGGAATCAGAGACAACATCAACCTGACTCTTGCACCTGTGCCAGCAGCTCTGAAGCACTGGCAGGGACTCGGCTGGAGACTGGCCCTGCTGGAGCCTCACTGGAGTCAGGCTCTGGGCACAGGCTGGATGGGATAAACACTAAACTCCAGGGGCTTGTTCTGGAGCTCATCACCTTGTCTGAGATATTTTGTCACTCCAGTTTGCCTGCAAAGATTTGGCCACTGGTTATTCAAGCAGCACTTTTCACGTCTTGGCATGGGCCCTTGACTCACAGGAGACTGAACCCAGACACTCAAGGTAGTTAAAGAGGAGAGTCTACACCAGTGCTGCTCAACCCCTGAGGGTCTCCAGTGCTACACTCCTCAAGGCAGCCCCACTCTGGGGCAACATAGCAGGAGATGCTCCAGGTTTCCCCTGCTGCAGCTTTGGTGCAGGCTCCAGCACCACCACAGCCCTTCCACTTCTCTTCTTGTGTCCGTGCTTTGCTTCATGACCTCAGCATGTCATGCATCCACCAACTCCTTGCCCCAAGCTTCGTGCTGCCAGTTGGTGGCATGAGCTGCACAAGGAAACCCCTGAGGTCTGTCTCCTTGGCCTTCTAAGGATCTCCCAGCTCCTTTTCCCACTGGTGAGGAGCATCACCCAGCACACCTCCTCCGTCTCTTCTGGGGACAGACATCCTGCTTGTCTTAGGACTTTCCACCAACGTCAGCCCTGGCTGATTGCCTCCAAAGACACCTCCAGCTAAAAGGACACCAGACACAGGAGTCCTAGCATTTTGCTGACTAATTTCCACTGGAATCAGGAAGCTGAGGTCAGAGGGAGAAGTTATGAATGAAAGGAGCCTGCGCTGGGCTCTGTTCAGTGCCAGGGCATTGCTGTCCTACACAAGCTGTAATTACACTGTGGGACCTCAGCTCCACAGGATGCCACACAGGTCTTTGAAAAGGGATTAGGCAAACTCACCCAGGGCAGCCCCCACAGAGGCTGGGACTGCTCCTGGCTTGGGAAGTTGCTAAGGAGCCAACTGCTAGCAAATGGAAGGGTATTGCAAGGGCAGATCTTCTGCTCTGACTGCCTGCACTGTGCCATCCTGGTTGGCTTGGACAGAGCTACTTCAGCTGGCCCAGGAGCCAACACAGCCTGCTCTGCTACTCTCTGCAGCTGCAGTCACAGGTGACTTGTGCAGAGCAACATAGAATCACAGGCTGGGTTGGAAGGGACCTTAAAGATCATCCAGTTCCAACCCCTGCCATGGGCAGGGACACCTCCCACCAGCCCAGCTTGCTCAAGGCCTCATCCAACCTGGACTTTGACACCTCCAGGGAGGGGACATCCACAACCTCCTTGGGCAACCTGTGCCAGTCTCTCCCCACCCTCACTGCAAAGGGTTTCTTCCTCATCTCCACTCTCAGTCTCCCCTCTCCCAGTTCAAAGCCCTTATCCCTCATCCTGGCACTCCCACACCAGTCAGAAGTCCCTCCCCAGATTTCCTGGAGCCCTTTCAGGCACTGGAAGGTTGCTCTGAGGTGTCCTTGGAGCCTTCTCTTCTCCAGGCTGAGCAGCCCCAACTCTCCAAGCCTGTCTCCATAGGGGAGGTTCTCCAGCCTCTTATCATCTTGGTGGCCTCCTCTGACCCCTCTCCAGCAGCTTCAGGTCCTTCTTGTGCTGGGGGCACCAGAACTGGACACAGCACTCCAGGATGGCACTCTGCAGAGCAGTGGGCATTTTGGGGACCCTAGCACCCTGTCCCATCTCAGCTGTGTGCTCTTTTGCATCACCTTAACTTCTGAGCAGCCTCTCACAATCCAACCCTCTGAATTTAGGGTCTGAAACACTCCTCATTGCTCAGAGGTGATGCTGCTGGAAGGTTAGCATTATCTGGTCCTCTGTTCCCAGATCTTTTCACAGGGCTGTGGACCCTTTGAGCTTTTCCTTTCCTCACACCCTGAGGACCTCCTGGGATGGATCAACACCCAGTCAAATCCCTTGCTCTCCCTTCCTGCCTGCCCAGCCAGGGGTGGTACTGCTGAGTACCTGCTCTTCCTGACTCCCAGCAACAGAATCTCAGCTCTGCAGCTGTCCTGAGTCAATGCCTGGTGCTCTCTCAGTGCCCAGGTTGAACCCATTGCCCAGCTTGGCAGATCCCAGGGTAGTTGACCCACCTGTGCCATGTAACTTACAGCAGAGCACCCACCTTGCACTGCACTGTGTGCTCTGGGTCATGATGTCCTCCCTGGAGGTGTTGAAGGCCGGGTTGGAGGGATCCTTGAGCAGCCTGGGCTAGCGGGAGGTGTCTCTGCCCATGGCACGGGGATTGGAACTGGCTGATCTTGAAGGTCTCTTCCAACTCACAACCAGCCTGTGAATTTATGATCCCACTCACCTCCATCCCTCCAGGACTCTGTCCCTGCACACCCCAGGCCTCTAACTAGGCTTTCTCATCCTTTTTCTTCCCTGGCAATCTGCCCTGTTTTCTGTACCCCAGAGGTTTTTCATGCCCACTGAACCACGGTGGGCTCGGTTTCAGGAGCCTTTCTCTGCCTTGGGTTCCTTTGGCTGGAGTCTCCACCCTTGCCCCCTTTTACTCTGGATCCCTGCAGCATTCCCTGGCAGAATCCACTTGCTGTGTCAGGCCGACTGCTGCTCAGTGTGTCCGTCGCTCCATGGTTTGGGGCTGCTCTGATGCCCCCATCTGTCCTGCTTGTCCAGTTGCATAGCTACTGCTGGACTTCATGACCTCTCCTTTGGGCTGGGCTGCTGGGCAGGGAGTGTGGGAGCAGGCACAGTGCAGACTGGACTTGGCTGCTTGTGACTGCAGGTGATTCCTGCTTGTGGCTCAAACAAGTCTGCCCAGCTGCAATCCTGCTGCTGGGTTGGCCGTGGTGCCATGTGCAGGCTGGTGTGTGGGATGGGGCAAAGCCATAAGAGGTAGCCTCCCTGCTGGGGTATTGCCTTTGCTTTGCCTTTCCCAGGGTCTGGATCCCATGGGAAGGAGAAAGAAGAAAATTCTGGATCTCCAAAGGAAGGAGAAGGAAGAAAATTCCAGATCCCTTGTGGAGGGAAAAATTAAGATAATTCTGGATTCCTATGGAGGGAAAAGGAAGAAAATTCTGGGTTCTTTGTGGAGGGAAAAGAAAGGAAAATGTGGATCATTTATGGAGGGAAAATGAAGGTAATTCTGGATTCCTTATGGAGGGAAAAGGAAGAAAATTCTGTATCCTTTGTGGAGGGAAGAGAAAGAAAAATGTGGATCACTTATGGAGGGAAAATGAAGGCGGTTCTGGATGACTTATGGAGGAAAAAGGAAGAAAATTTGGGATCCTCGATGGAAAAAGAAAGAAAATTATGGTAAAGACTCTGACTTCAGGGTTTGGTTTTACTTTTTGATAGATCATCTGGATAAAAAGCTGAGGAATGGATAAGATGCTGTTGTGAGGATCAAGGCCCAAAGGAACTGTGAGGAGAACATTGCTCTTTATATAAAACCCAGCAGAGGGACCATGTGCAGGTGGAACCCTGATTTGTGTCTGTCGCTTTGGAGACAACCAAATGTTCTCCTGTTCAACAGAGTGCTGGTGAAAACTTTCAGTCCTGAGGACACTGTGCTAAAAGACATGAGCAGTGTGATGCCTTGTGTGTGCTGGTGCTGCTCACAGGCTTGTCCTCTGCTGCTGCCACTTTGACACTGCCCCAAACCAGCCAGGTTGGGTATGGGGAGGCCTCAGGTGTTTAAAGCAGGAAAGGTGTAAGTGGGGTAAGCAGGGGAGCCTCTGTGGCAAACTGCAAGGGACCCGAGGCTGGACCTCACTCTGCAAACCTGGCTTAAATGTACCAGGTAGGTGGGAAAGATGTGGGGACTGAACTGGACAGAGCCTAGAGAGCAAAGCTTGTGAGGAGCAGCTGGGGGACTGGGGTTGGTTGGACTGGAGAGGAGGAGGCTGAGGGCAGAGTTCATTGCTCTCTACAGCTCCCTGAGAGGAGGCTGCAGCCAGGAGGGGCTTGGGCTCTGCTCCCTAGTCTCAGGTGATAGGAGAGGAACTGGCATGAAATTGTGCCAGGGGAGGGTTAGGTTGGAGAGGAGGAAAAAGGTCTTTGTTCTCAGAGTTGTCAGGGAGTGGCACAGTCTGGCCATGGAGGTGGTGGATTCCCCATCCCTGGAGGTGTTCCAGAAATGTGTGTCCATGGCACTTGGGGGCCAGGGTTTGGTGGCCATGGTGGTGTTGGTGATGGTTGGACTGGATGCTCTTGGAGGCCTTTTCCAACCCAAACAATTCTGTCATTCTATGAAGCAGATGCTGAGGTGGGAGCGAGGCTGTGCGGACGCAGTGCTCACGGTGCAGGAGTGTCTCAGCTCTGGATGTTGGTGGGACACATCAAGATAGCAGATGGAGATCAGGAGGAGTGGCTAATGTGTGTTTTGCTGCTCTTTTTCCTTTCCAGCCTTCAGCTTCTCACTTGTTTTGCTTTGTTCTCTTACCAAAGGGAATCCTTTTTATTTACTTATTTAAAAAAGGGTTACTTTTCCTGTCCTCTCAGCCCCTCCGGGAGCGCTTTCTGGGACTCTCTCCCCCTCTCCTGCCTCATCTCCATCCTGCCTTTTCCCATTACATGCTTCCCCCTCGTCCTCCATCCCTCCTCCCGCCCACAGCATCCTCCCAGCCCCGCTGCGGGCTCCGAACCCCTCCCCTGCCCCCTTCCCAGGCCCGGAGGTACAAATGATTAGATTTTCAGCCCAATTAAGGCAGGCTGTCTCCTGGTCGGGACAGAAAAGGTTGGCTCTGGAAGGTGGGAAACAAGCTTTGACAGGTCCTGGCGTCCCCAGCGCCCTCCGATGGCTCTGCCCGCTGCGCTCCTTTGTGCTGCTGCAGGAGCGGGGCCAGGGCTCAGCTGGGGGGGCAGGGGCTGCCCCCGCCCCTCCTCTCCCCCAGCCCGGCCAGAAGAATGGCTAATTAAGAGGTCTACACGCAGGCAAAACCAATTCCCTATTCAGAACTCTGCCGGGCAGTGGGGAGGGGGGTGGAAGGCAGCAGGCGGTGGGCTGCAGAGCGTGGCACCAGCTTTGGGACAGCCTGGGCCCTGGGGAGTGGGTTAACCCTCTCCTCCCTGCCCTCCCAGCCCTGTCACCCGTGTCCATCAGACTCCTGGGGTCCCCCTTGCAGCAGTGATGCTCACCTCCTGCCCAGCAGTACTGTCCCTACCCAGGGCTGGCTCCATCTCAACCAAGTTCTACAAGGAGCAGCTTCTGCTGCAGGTTTACCAACCCCATCACCTTCCCCTCCTCTCACCTCTCTACCACACACAGGTAACACCAAAAAGCCTTACTTGAGGGTGGTGAGACAGTAGAACAGGTTGCCCAGGAATGTGATGGAAGCCCTAACTCTGGAGACATTCAGGGTCTTACTTAATGTGGCCCTGAGCAACCTGCTCCAGCAGGAGATGTCCCTGCTGACTGCATAGAATCATGGAATTGTTCAGGTTGGAAAAAGCTTCCAAGCTCATCCAGTCCAACCAGCATCTCAACACCACCATGGCCACTAAACCATGTCTCCAAGTGCCATGGCCACACATTTCTGGAACACCTCCAGGGATGGGGACTCCACCACCTTCCTAGGCAGCCTGTGCCAGTCCCTACCACTCTTGCAGCAAAGACATTTTTCCTCCTCTCCAACCTAACCTTCTCCTGGTACGGGGAGCTATTTCTTCTCTTTCTATCCCTCCTCTACTCTACAGCATCAAAAGGCCTTTCTTGAGGATGGTGGAACACTGGGACAGATTCCCACCCATAGATGTGGTAGAGGCCACATCCCTGCAGACATTCAAGGTAAAACCTGATGTGGCTCTGAGCAACCTGCTCTAAGTGGAGATGTCCCTGCTTATTGCAGGGGCCTGGGCAAGATGACCTTCAAAGGTCCCTATGATTCTACTTGTACCCAGCAGCACCATGTCACCCTTGTGAGCCACTGCACAGCCCCTTTGTCCCACTGCTGTGGCCCAGAGACCACTGCTGCCTGTCTCTGCTCCAAGCCTTGAGCTGTGAGCAGCCTCCTGAGGCAGCTGGGGAGAGGCCTGAAGGAACTAAGCCTCCCATTTATGTCTGGATCCTACAACACATCCCCATGTGATGCTGTGGTGCCACAGAGGGAGCACAGCTGCCTGTCGACTCCAGCCCTGCCCCAGGTGGCTCCTCTTGGCCCCTGGCACCAAGCAGGACGTGATGCTGCCACCTTCTGCTTCCACAGCACCACCTGAGCTCAACACATGTGCTACCTGGCTCCAGGTGGCCAGGCTTTAGCAAAGTAGAGGTAGAGGGCTGAGGCTACTGGAGGGCCAGGCTGCCCTGAAAGCAAAGCCAGGCTTGCCCAAAAGGATGCTGCTAGAATTTCAGAGAATAATAGATGGGTTTGGGGTGGAAGGGACATTAAAAGTCATGTAGTTCCAACCCCCTGCCACAGAACCTGCTCAAGACCCTGTCCAACCTGGCCTTGAACACCTCCAGGCAGGGGGCATCCACAACCTCCCTGGGCAACCTGTGCCAGCCTCTCCCCACCCTCAATGCAAACAATTTCTCCCTCATCTCCACTCTCAATCTCCCCTTTCCCAGCTCAATGTCATTGTTCCTCATCCTGGCACTCCCAGTCCTTGTCGAAGTTCCTCCCCAGCTCTCCTGGAGCCCCTTCAGTACTGGAAAGCTGATCTGTGATCTCCTCTTTTTAAATTTTATTTGCTTTTCTTTCAATAAAAGGACCCACATCCATCCAGCAGATACTGAGGTGCACAAAGAGAGGTGTAGCCTTGTTCAGCACCCAAGCTGAGCTGGGCTACACCTCTCTTTACATGAGGGTCACTGCAGGCAGGATATGGCCCTTCATCTTCTACCGGCATGGATCAACCTGTCCCTGCAAAGCCTGGGGCAGGGCAGCCAATGCACAGCCCCTGAATGCTCCACAGGCAACAACAGCAAAGCCTGGAGAGTGCTCCCAAGTCCCCACACAGGGGCACAGGACTGGAGGAGAAGCAGGGAAGAGGAAAAAACTCTGGGGGGACCTTGTGGAGGCCATTCAAGACTTAAAGGGATCAAAACAAAGCTGGGGATAGACTTTTGGAGCAGGGTATGTTGTGCCGGGACAAGGTGGGGATGGTTTGAACTCAAAGAGGGAGACTGAGGGTGGAGAGAAGGGAGAAGCGTTTGGCATTGAGGGTGGAGAGAGTCTGGCCCAGAGAGGTGGGAGCTGCTCCATGCCTGGCACCACACTGCAGGAGCTGAGCTGCCTGGAGCCTGAGGTTCTTACTGGACTAAAATTGTCCCTAAACAGGTGAGGAAAGAGTTGGTAGATAGCCTGTGAGTCACAGCTACTTCAGCCTGCAGAAACATCTCTCTTCTCTCCCTTCAGCTCCTCCCAGACTCTTCAGGGCTCACATCTAAGAGAGAATTTCTCCTTTCCAGAAATCCCTGTCCTCAACTACCTGACCTCTCACTTCAGAGGCTGGACACTCTCCCAGCATGGACCAGCAAAGCTTTACCCTCTCCAGGATGGCATCAATTCATACCAAGTCCTGAACTCCAGCTCCTTTTCCCAGCACCCTTCTGCTCTGCAGCCCTCTCAGCAGCTGCATTTTTCTCAGCAGGTACTCAAGGAGAGTAGCCTGTGACCACCACCCTGGGCATGGTGCACGTTGCAGCAGGGTGGTGCATCTCCTGCAGCAGGACCAGATGCTGCCCATGCAACCTCTGCTTTCCAAGCACTGACTGAAGCCAGGGAGCACAGACAGGGCCCTCCACTGATGCTGGACATTGATGCCATCTGCAGGGACACCAAGACCCCCGGGGTGATGTGAGGCGGCAAAGGTGCAGCCCCAGCTTGTCTCCTCCTCCAGAGGTTATCTGCAGAGGGCTGAGTGACTCCAACAACAATCAGCCTCCCAGCATGAATCATTGCCCTGTTGGGAGCACTGAACGGTGCCAAAGAGCGAGCCAAAAGCTTTTGGCTGCCAGAGAGCTGGGAGCGTTCAGGCCAAGCTGTGGTTAGGAGCAGACTGGAGGCTCCAGAGCTTCCCAGCCTGTCGGCAGCTGACCAGCCTCTCCCTGTCCAGCTTCCTCTGCCCCGTCTGGATCTCTGGGGGAGCTGGAAGCAGCCAAGGCCTGGTGCAGCAGCTGTGAAGGTGTCCCAGAGCCTTGTCCCCAGCACACTTCACCATCTGAAGGGCATGGTGCAAGCAAGACTCTGCTCTGAGCAGCTGACCACCACATAGTTGTTCCCACCACAAACCTTTCAGACCTCCCCATGCTTCCCTGCAGATGCTGGTGCACACCAAGCCAACATCTTCAGAGGCTGCTGCAGGCTTCAAGTGCCTGCTCCTGCCCTGTGTTGCTCTGCTCTAGGGAAGGTTTCTCCCACAAGTTTCCAAGAGCTTTCCTGGGATGGTGTATTAAAAAAGTAATAGCTCACTGTGGTCTTGCCCTGCCTCCAAGTGAGACATGGGTTGTAGCTCTACCTGCCTTGTCTGAAGGAAGCCCTCATCTGGTAAGTGTTGAGCAACCAAGGCTCATAGTTTCTTGTACTATGAGTTGGATTCACCAGCACCAGCCAAGATAATGCCCACTCTGGGCTACTGCCTCTCATACAGCCAACAAGAGAACCTGGTGTAAATTTCCTCCAGCCTAAGGAGACAAGACAGGCAGAGGGTGGGGGGCAAACTCCAGCTCTTTATTTTTCATTAAAATGGAATTATTTTCTTGAAAAGGATCAATAAAAATCTGGAGAACTTCTATCAGGTTTTATGATGTCTTGACTATGAGAGAGGTGTCATGGAAATATATGAGCATCTAAGTGCCTTCATACTGCTGGAAAGCTGGAGAGGATGGCCCTGGGTGATGTTAGGTCTTCAAAGACTGATTTGGGTTGGAAGGGACCTGAAAGACCATCCAGTTCCAACCCTCCTGCCATGGGCAGGGACACCTCCCAGCAGCCCAGGTTGCTCAAGGCCTCAGTCTTGAATCCTTTTGTGTGACTTCACCTGATGCAGGAAGAGCAATTCAGAGAAGAAGCAGAAATGCCAACCAACATCTCCAGGCTATCCAAGGTGTCCAACCAGCCAAGGGGATCTGGATACCAGCACCCATGGCTGAAGAGTACATCTGCAAAGGGGAGCACCTGAACTGAGGTGGTGGGAAGGGCTGGTCAGGGCCCCTCAACAGAAACAAACCCTCTTCCTGCTCGGGCTCTGTGGTGTGGCCATTTCCTTGGTCTGGGCCCCAATTAAAAGAGCCAAATGGAAAGGGCAGGGGAGAATGAGTGAAAGAAACAACATTTCCTGCCTGAGGAGATTAACTCTCCAAATTACATGTGAACAGAGAGGGAGGCAAGAGGGGAAAAGGAAACCCAGCTTCCACCCCAATAAAAGCCAGTTCATTTAATAAAGGAGGAGCGAGGAGGGGGAAGGTGGCTGAAAGAAAATGAGGCTGGGGGGTGTGGAATTAGCCTTGTCAAACAAGGGGCTTTGCTGTCCCAGAACTACTTCTTTATTGTTCCAATTTTTCATGCTTACTTAGCTCTCAATGCTGCACAAGACAACAGCTCATTATCGGGGGGCGGGGGGCGGGGGGGCACGAAGGACGACGGAGGACGGGACGGGACGGACACGGCTGCAGCAGTGCTGAGGAGTGGAAGGGAAATAAAATTTTTTAAAGAAGGAGTCCTTCCCCTGGGGCTTCGGCCTCTCCCCCCTGCCTGGAGCCGCAGACGTGGTGGCTGGGAGGAGCAGGGCATTGCCGAGCCGGGTAAAAGGGCTCCCCGCAACCCTTTGGCACCAGCGCCGTGACAAAAGCAGCTGACCCTGAAATGCCATCTTATGGCCCCGGGGAGGGGGAAGGAGGGGTGAGCGAGGGTGACACGGAGGGGTCCTTGATGCTCCTGGAGCCTGTCCTGAGGGAGGGACCAGTGCAGCCAGGAACGTGGGGACAAAGTCCCCTCTGCCCCGCGGCCAGGCTGCAGCGTCCTTCACAGATCAGCCGGCCGAGGCACATCTGTGGCATCATTGTCTACTGAACAACATCTGCTCTGACTCTGGAAAGTGACTTCCAGCTTCCTCCTGGGGCTCCTTGTTTGTTTTCTCCCCAGGATTTTCCTGATCAGATTTGGCTGGGCTTACAAAGCCAAACTCACACCAGCAGAGGCTACCAGGATGTTTGTGGGCAGGGGAGGTTATGCTCCGCGTTAGTGCCGCTGCCTTATTAAGACCTGTTTGCACGGCTCAGGGCTGGCCCCAAAATGCTGCCTTTTAAGACCAGCCAGCAGGGATGGCTCTAGGAGCTCCAGTGCTGCTCTGAAGTCCCTCCGCTCCACCGAGTCACCTCCTTGCACCCACCCGGATCGGCACTAGGAGAAAGGGTGAGCTGGAGGATGTGCAAGAGACTGCAGAGTGCTGGTGTGGGGAGAAGAGCAGCTATGGGCACTGCTGTGATCCTTGGTGGAGACCCAGGAGGCAGGAGCACAGACTGACCTTCCAGGTCATAGAATCATAGAACTAGAGAGCTGTTGAGGTTGGAAGAGACCTTGGAGATCATCAAGTCCAACCACTCACCTAGAGCTCACAACTCCAACCACCGCTGCTAAGCCACTGCTACTACACCGCCTCCCTCAACACCACATCCACATAGCTTTTAAACACCTCCTGGGATAGGGACTCCACCACCTCCCTGGGCAGCCTTTGCAAAGCCTGGGAATCCTTGCTGGGAAGAAACTGCTCCTCATGTCCAACCTGAATCTCCCCTGACACAACTGCCCTCAGCCTCCTCTTCTCCAGGCTCAACATCCCCAGGTCTCTCAGCTGCTCCTCCCCAGCCCTATTCTCCAGACCCTTCCTGAAACTGGTTGCCTTTCTCTGGAACTGCTTCAGCCCCTCAACGTCCTTCATGGAGCGAGTGGCCCAACACTGACCCCAGGACTCAAGATGTAGCCCTCACTAGGGCCCCGTACAGGCTGACAGTCACATCCCTAGTACTGTTGGTTACACCATTCCTGATCCAGACCAGGGTGCTGGTAGCCTTTTTGGCCAGCTGGACACACTGCTGCCTCACTGTCAGTTGGCCATTAATCAACACTCTCAGTTTCTTCTCTGATGAACAGCTGTCCACTCACTCTTCCCCAAGCTACCATTGGAGACTTCAGCCACCATCCATGAGGTGGCAGCCATAGAGGACAGGCCAAGCATTGTGATGGACCAAAGGAAGCAGTGACAGCTCCAGTTAGGATGTTTGGACACCAGCAATGGATAGAGAGGTTATTTTGTGTTTTGTGTTCAGCTGCCTGAGAGGTATCCGTAGCTTGATCAGCCATGGGATGACCAAGTGCTCCTAGAGGAAGCTGATGAGCACTGAGGCCCAGCAGTGCCACTACCTCCAGGAAAACCTGTGAAAGATTTCCACCTGCGAAGATGTTGGGCTTGGAGGTACCTCCCATGTTCTGTGTTTCACACTCTGCAGGCTGAGTCACCATTTCTCAGGGGAAGGTGGTAAACCCTTCCAAAACTAAGGCCTCTGCAACACTCATGGCTGCTTTCCAAGAGTGATGCCAAAATTATTTGTGTCCCCCTCCCTAGTTCTGCTCAAGTGTTCCAGTTAGTGGATGCGGTTCCCACATGGGAACTGTCTATAGGTCTGTGCTGGAGATGGGAGCAATGAGTGTCCCTCAGGACACCCTTAAAATCATAGAATCATAGAATGGTAAGGTTGGAAGGGACCTCAAGGATCATCTAGTTCCAACCCCCTGCCACAGGCAGGGACACCTCCCACTAGTACAGGTTACTCAAGGCCTCATCCAATCTGGCCTTGAACACCTCCAGGGAGGGAGCAGCCACAACCTCCCTGGGCAACCTGTTCCAGTGTCTCACCACCCTCACTGTAAAGAACTTCCTCCTGACATCCAGTCTAAATCTCCCCTCTGCCAGTTCAAACCCATTGCCCCTTGTCCTGTCATTGCAAGACCTTGTCAATAGTCCCTCCCCAGCCTTCCTGTAGGCCCCTTCAGATACTGGAAGGGTGCCTACAGGAACTTCAGGGGCTTTCCTAGGCTCACCCCATTCAGGTGCAGGGTGCCACAGAGAGGTTGCACACATTGCTTTTGGTGTCCAGGAGACTTCTGAATCCCAAGAAGCCCCTGATGGACCAACTCCAAATCCACCCTGCTTGTGGCAGAGCCACGGCCACCACCAAGTCCCTTTGGTCTGCGGCAAGGGCTGACCCTGTCTGCCTGGCTCTCCTTGTGCTGCGATATGAATCCTGGAAAGTTCTCAACTATTCAGAAACAGCCTCTTTGCTCCAAAAATGTGAGGCATGCCTGGCTTGGAGAGCTCCAATACTATCCCTCCCACCATGGCAGTGACAGCCTGGAGCGACCTCACGCTCAGGCTGCAAGCCTGGGGAAAGCCCACCTCATTTTCCAGCTCTGAGGGGGGAGACTGCAGTGGGAGGGTTATGGCCCAAGTGTCACTGCTCTCTCAGAAATGTCCCAGGTCTTTCAATGCCCAGGAATGATATCTCAGCACCTCCAGACCTCTGCAGCTGAGAAACCTTCTCCTGAGACAGCAGGTGCAGAGTAAAGGCCGGGAGGATGGAGATTTAGGCTGCCCAGGAATGTGGTGCAGTCCCCATCCCTGGAGGTGTTCAGGAAAGTTGTGGCCATGGCATTTGGGGCTGTGGTTCAATGGCTGTGGTGGTGTTGGGTTGACAGCTGGACTTAAGGTCTTGGGAGGACTTTCCTAACTGGGATGATTCTATGATTCTAAATTGGGCAGTTAAAGCCATGGTACCACACACTGGGGTACCTGGATTGTTCTTCCAGATTGTTCTTCTCTTGGATTGTTGATCCCAGCAGCACACTGCCTGACAGGTGACAGCAGCTCTGGGTGGCAAACAGAGATGGAGCTCTACCTGGCGGAGATTGCTTTGGCCCTTCTCCTGTCTGCTTCTGACCCAGCACAGGCAGTCAGAGCCCCATCACCCAGCAGAAGACACAGGTGTCTGTGGGCAGAGCTGCAGGCTGTGAGTCCCACTGGAATTCAAAGGCTGCAGCCTTCCCAGAGGTCAGAGACCCCCCAGGTCTCAGCTGGAGGACTACAGCCTGGCTGATGCTGGGCTGCTCGCATCAGGTGCTGCACAGGTGATCAGTGGGAGCAGAGCACAGCCCCTTGGTCAGATGCTTGGTGTGGGACAAGGCAGACAGACAGACTGCATCCAAAGCCTAAAGTCAGGCTGAGATCCCATATCACTGCTCCAAGCTTTGTGGGATGTTCTCCTCAACCTCTCCTGTCCCTGTTGAGCTCAGGGTGAGCTCCAGAGAATCACAGGACCACCAGACTGTTGAGGTTGGAAGAGGCCTTTGAGAGCATCAAATCCAACCACTCATCCAGAGCTCACAGTCCCACCACTGTCACAGCACCACGTCCCTCAGCACCACATCCATGCAACTTTTAAAGCCCTCTAGGGATGAGGATTCCACCACCTCCCTGGGCACCCTGGGACAGTGCCTGGGAACCCTTGCTGGGAAAAAATTGTTCCCAATGTCCAACCGGAACCTTGCCTGGAACAACTCGAGGTCATTTCCTCTTCCCCTGTCACTTGTTGCATCTGAGAGGACACCAACCCCCACCTCACTCCAGCCTCCTTTGGGACACCTGGCTACTTCCACAGCCTCGGCTGGTGCCCATCCGCCTGGAGCGGGGGACGGGGTGGGACTGGCACCTCGTTTTCTGCCTCCCTTCTCCTCTCTTCACTCTCCTCCCTCAGCTTTGCCTTCAAACAGTAAGGAACAAATTCCAGGGATTTTGCCTGGGGGCCCAGGGAGCGGGGATGTGAGCTGGTCTCCATCTGACTGCGACCGAGTCTCTCCCCCTCACTGGAAATTGAAAGCAGAAGCGGTGGAGCGGTGACAAAAATCTGCATTACGTTATGGCAACTGGAGGGCTTGGGGAGGGTTTGGGGTTTGTGCTTTTTTGGGGTTGTTTTGTTGTTTTGTTTTGTTTGTTTTTAAATTATTATTATTATTTTATTTTTTATTTTTGGAAGATTTTATAAAACATTGTTTTGAACCCTTGCCAGTGATCAGCATCAAAGGCAGAGCAGCGCCCTGGAAAGAACAATGGTGGCCAGGGTGGGGGTGAGCAGGGTGGTTGGTATTGATGTGTAATCCTCCTAGAGACAGGCACAGGATGGGGGTGGAGGGGGTGTTGGGNTTGATGCCGGAGCCGCTGGATCGCGTTAGGGCTGCGCCACGCCGAGCGCCCCCTTCGCCGTCTGCCCCCGCGGCTGGGGCAAGGGAGGGCAGGGCAAGGGGCAGGCAGAGGCAGAGGGACCAAAACAGAAGCTCAGGAGAGAGCAGATGGAGAGGAGGGGAGGGGAGGAGAGAGCCTGCTGCTGCCTCAGGAGCCAGGGCTCCTCATCCTGCTGGGAATCGCAGCCCGGAGACATCATCCCTCCAAGGGCAGCGGCTTAGGCGCTGACAGAGCAGTCCCCTGGGCTCTGCCAGTGCCATCTCGTCCTGCAACACGGCCCAACCAAGCTGGGGGAAGACTGCCACGGTCTCTGGTGACTTGACAGCAGCTCCTTGGTCCGTGTGCTTCCCTCCCTACTCAAGCGGTCATTTTTACCGCCCCTGTTTCATAGAACCACAGAGCTGTTGAGGTTGGAAGAGACCTTGGAGGTCATCAAGTCCAACCACTTGCCCAGAATTCACAATGCCACAACTGCTGCTAAACAATTGCCACTAAACCATGCAACTCAGCACCACATCCATGCCTCAAAACACTCAGCAGGGATGGGGACACCACCACAAGGGTACTACCTTCAAACCAAGCAGAACACAGCACCTTTCCCAATGCCTATCCTGCTGATGTCCTCCCAGTGCACAGAAAAGGGGAATAACAGATCCCAGTACTGGTGGTGGCACTGGGGTGTCTCAGGGTGCTGAGCTGCTCCCCAGAGCCTGAATCTTTGGAGGTTTTCTTGGCTTGAAAAAAGAGAAAAGCAGAGCAGGTGCTCACACATCGGCCATCCTTTATAGCTTAGGCACAGCAGCTGCACTAGAAGGGCACACTGCTCTGGACAGACACCTGAGGATGAGGCTCAGTATCCTTTGCAACATCAGATGGCCATGCCAGTTGCCCAGGTGAGGTGGTGTGTCATGGGAGGTCTGGTTGACAGGGTTAGGAGGACCCAAGGGCCTGTGGTATTCTTTCATATCTAGACACTTTCAAGACTCATCTGGATGTGTCCCTGTGTGACCTGCCCTGGGTGATCCTGCTTTGGCAAGGAAGCTGAACTCAACCACCTTCAGAGGATCCTTCCAACCCCTACCATTCCACGATTCTATGATTCTGTGATCACCTGCTGCTGGTCCAGTGATCTACAAAACTCTGTCCTAGCTCATGCTGATTTGGGCAAACTTGTCAGTGTGGTCCATCAGGAAAACCTTACCAGCGGTTGAGGGAGGTTTTCCTCCCCTTCTACTCTGCCCTAGGGAGGTCACATCTGGAGTCCTGGGTGCAGTTCTGTGCTCCCCAGCTCAGGAGAGACAGGGAATTGCTGGAGACAGACCAGAAAAGGCCACAAAGATGCTGAGGGGCCTGAAGCAGCTCTGGGAGGAACAAAGGCTGAGAGCCCTGGAGCAGGCCAGGAGGTGTGGGGGGCAAGAGGATGGGACCAGGCTCTTGTCAGTGGTGTCCAGGGACAGGACAAGGGGCAGTGGACACAACCTGGAACATCTTGAATGTCTCCAGAGAAGGAGACTCCACAGCCTCTCTGGGCAGCCTGCTCCAAGGCTGCAGCAACCTCACAGCAAAGAGGTTTTTCCTCATGTTGAGGTGGAACCTCCTGCATTCCAGTTCATGTCTGTTGATCCTCATCCTGTCTCAGGACACTGGAGTTGTTTGGGCTGGAGAAGAGGAGGCTGAGGTGAGACCTCATTGCCATCTACAGCTCCCTGAGAGGAGGCTGGAGTCAGGTGGGGGTGGGGCTCTGTTCCCTATTCTCAGGTGAAAGAAGAGGCAATGGCCTGAAATTGTGCCAGGGGTGGGTTAGGTTGGAGAGAAGGAAAAATGTCTTTGCTGCTGGAGTGGTCAGGGACTGTCCTAGGCTGCCCAGGAAGATAATGGAGTCCACATGCCTGAAGGTGTTCCAGAAATGTGTGGTCATGGCACTTGGGCACAGGGTTTGGTGGCCATGGAGCTGTTGGGTTGCTGGTTGGACTGGATGCTCTTGGAAGGCTTCTCCAACCCAAATAATTCTATGATTTTACCACTGCAGCAGCTTCTCCAGCACAACTTTCAGGTGCTGGCTCTTTATCTTGCCAGCTGCAGGGGACATCACATAGCAGCAATTGCTCAATTCCTTCATGCCACGGTGAATTGCCCTGCCCATCAGACTCTGTAAATCTGCCATGCAAACCTCAGCCCACCTCCTCAGAAGTGGCTGATGGTGTCAGCTCAGTGCTTCTCACCTTAGGAGATAGCTTGCTAGCTAACGATGTGCTGATAATTAAGTGCAGTGCTTTCCAAGAAGAGCTTCCCCTGCCAGCTAATCCCCACAGTAAATAATGGAGATTGACTTTGTCCTGGGCTGTAAATGCAGGACTGGCCCTGACGGCTCTATCCCAAGAGCTCTCAGCTCTCCAGCATGGACTGGTTCCCACTGCACCCCAGGGGCTGGCTGGGTGAGGAGAAGGTGCAAAATGCCTCGGTGAGGTGCAAGCTCAGCTGGGGTGCTGGTAACCCCCTCACAAGCTGTGGGTGTGGGGACAGCCCCAGCTCGCCACATGGGTGTGAAGTGCGGGTGCAGGCTTGGTGGTCCAGGAAGGTAGCCCCAAGGTGCCAGAAGGAAGATCAGAGAGTCCCTAAACTGTGTCCCACTCTCCGTGGGGAGGCCTGGGCTTGCTAGGGCAGCATGGACTGAGTGGGACAGGCTGGCCAGCTCCTGCCACCCTGCCCTGTTCCTTCTGCACACGGAGCACCAAGAACTGCTGCACCATGGAGGCAGAATCATAGAATCACAGACTCACAGAATGGTTTAGGTTAGAAGTGACCTCAAAGTTCATCCAGTTCCAACCCCTCCACCATAGGCAGGGACACCTCCTACTAGAACAGGTTGCTCAAGGCCTCACCCAACCTGGCCTTCAACACCTCCAGGGAGGGAGCATCCACAAACCTGCTCCAGTGTTTCACCACTCTCACTGTAAAGAACTTCTTCCTAACATCCAGTCTAAATCGCCCCTCTTCCAGTTTAAATCCATTACTCCTTGTCCTGTCATTACAAGACCTTGTAAAATAGCCCCTCCCCAGTCCTCCTGTAGGTCCCCTTCAGATACTGGAGAAGGGGCAAGCCGTGGGCATCCTGGTGCTGCTCTGCCAGGCAGGTGTCCCAGGCAGCGGCTCATGCCATTGCTGGATTGGCGAGGTCAGGTCTAGATGAAAACCCTCCCTGCATGTCAGCTCCATCCTGGAGCTGAGCTATACAGGTTGTGGTGGTTGGAGACATCACTCTGGCTTTCCAGACATCTTTCCCATGCACCATGCATGAGGTTCTTTCCCTCCTAGAACCTCCCACTGACACCAGCTCCGGGCATCATATTCAGGTCTGGGTGGTGATGCAAGAGCAGTCTCTGAGCAATTCCTCTTCTCAGTGTTCTTCCTCCTGCAATGGAAGGATGTCTTGTGCCTCCAGGAGGTAGAGAATGGCAGACTCTGAGCTTTCCTCAGCACTGTGCTAGATGCAGATCACAGACTCATAGGTTGGAAAAGGCCTCCAGGAGCATCCAGTCCAACCAGTAACCAAACGCCACCATGGCCACTAAACCATGTCCCAAGTGCCATGGCCACAGGTTTCTTGAATACTTCCAGATGTGGGGACTCCACCGCCTCCCTGGCCAGACTGTGCCAGACCCTGACCACTCTTGCAACAAAGAAATTTTCCCTCCTCTCCAACCTAACCCTCCTCTGGCAGAATTTCAGGCCATTTCCTCTCCTATCACCTGAGACTAGGGAGAAGAAATCAATCCCCACCACACTCCAACCTCCTCTCAGGGAGCTGTAGAGAGCAATGAGGTCTCTGCCTGAAGAGCTTTGGCACTGCTCAGCATGGGCAGCTCACCACTGTTTCCACCATGGCACAGGAGGCAGAGCATGGCACAGAGGTACTCTGACTATTGACTTACATGGCCCAGGGACTGGAGGGAACGTGGGCACTTGGCCATAGCCTACCTCTCGTGTGGGCTCTTCTCCCTGCACAGCTCTGCAGATAAAGCACTTCAGTGAGTGGGGCAAACCCAAACTGCTCCAAACCACCTCAAAATGAGGCAGCTGTATGAAAGCCCTCCTGGGTAGGCTGCCCACATGGCAAGGCTTGCCAGATCTCCTGCAGAGATGACCTGGAAAAATTTCTGGCTGGCAGTGAAGAGCTTCCTACTTCTGTTGAGAGCATGAACAGTTCTGCCATGCCTCAGACCCATCCACTTCCACCAGCTGCCAGCCCTTGGCATCAGTTCCTGAGAGAGAAAGAGACCATGGAGTGGAAGAGTGAAGTGTTCTCCTCAGCTCAGGCCTTTGTGCTGGCAGGAGATGGTCTCAATCACTATCATTCAGTCCAACATTCTACTGCGAGCATCCCATGTTTATGGGGAGGGTCAAGAGGAACTGTGACTTACAGACTGCCAAAGCCCAGCCCTCACCTTCCTACCTGCAGTTAAAATGCTGTGGTACACTTGGTGGGGGAAATGGAGGGCATTCAGCTCTGCCAGCCTGCCCTGGCAATAGAGAGCCTTCACCAGGAGTCACTTGTGCCTGGCTCCAACCTGGGTGACAAATGTCCTCCCTGAGACACCCTTCAAAGTCGTATCAGACACGGTCAGCACAGAGGAGCCTTGGGCTATAGGGCCATGGATGTGTTGTGCAGAGCCAGGAGGTCCAGCTGCAGGAGGACTCCTGCTTTCCTTGCTGGTGTTGTCCTTCTCCCTGGGGTGGTGGCCCTGGAGCTGGAGTACAGAAGAAGAGATGAAGGCCTGTCTCAGTGGAGTGCTGTGCCAGCCTGCTCAGCTGCTGCTGGTGCTGCTGGGTGGAGCACACCTGCCTGTCTCTCATCTTTCCAGGGAGCTTGCTGGTATCTGCAACAACATGGCAGGACCCCTCTGGACCTGGATGATCTTTAAGGTCCTTTCCAACCCAAACCATTCTATGGTTCTATGAAGGACCCAGGCACTGAAGTGCCTCTTTGTCTCCACTGCAATGGCTTGCAGCTTGCTCTTGGCAGTGGTCAAGGTGGATGCATCAGGTCTGTATCCTCTCCTCCTGCCCGTGGGGCAGACAGCTGCTTGCTCCTTCTTTCCAACCAGCTACTGAAAGTCCTCTTCTCTCCCCAGTCCTGTCTGAAGGTGGAAGATGAGGGAATCCTGCTCTCAGAGGATGATTTGCAGGATTTCCCTCACAGCAGGCAGGAAAGGGATGCAACCTGTGTGTGTAACTGTTCATTGGTGTCCCTTCTGCTGCTGCTACATCACAACCAAGTCCAAGGCTCTCTGGTTACTGCCTAAGGTGAAACACCAGTCTGCTGTCCTCCTAAAGCTAAAAAAAGACCAGCAACAAAGTTTTGACCCTTGCAGAAAGAGATGTTCCTCCAACCTCTGCCAAGGTGGAGTCTTCCTCCTCTGCCACACAGTCTCGGAACACTTCCTCTCTGGCAGTGTGGGAAGACACAAGTCTACCTTCCACCTCCTCCCTGCCACCCTCACAGAACTCAGAGGCTCTCACATGGCTGTCCCCATGTCCCTGGCATGGCTTCCACTCCAACCCACCAGGTCCCAGTAAGCAGGAGGCTGTGGACTGCCTTCCACCAACCTCCTCCTTGGGTACAGTGATGGAGAGTGCTGAGGGGGTGCTGAGCATGTACACACTCCTCTGAAAGGAGCAGAGCCTCCTTAGGGAGGACATGGATCTGTTGGAGTGGGTCCAGAGGAGACCATCAAATGGTTAGAGGCTGGAACACCTCCCTCATGAGGACAGGTTGAGAGAGTTGGAGCTGTTGAGCCTGGAGAAGAGAAGGCTCCAGGGAGACCTCAGAGCAGCCTTTCAGTGCCTGAAGGGGCTCCAGAAGGGCTGGGAAGGGACTTTGGACAAGGGTTGGAAGTGCCAGGATGAGGGACAATGGCTTTGAGCTGGGAGAGAGGAGACTGAGAGCGGAGATGAGGAAGAAATTGTTTGCAGGGTAGGGAGAGACTGTCACAGATTGCCCAGGGAGGTTGGGGATCACATTCTGTGATTCTGTGATCCACAGCCTCCCAGGAGGTGAAGTCCAGGTTGGATGAGGCCTTGAGCAACCTGTGCTGGTGGGAGGTGTCCCTGCCCATGGCAGGGGGCATGGAACAGGATGATCTTTAAGGTCCCTTTCAACTCAACCCACTGTATGAGTCGCAGAATGAAAAGCAGCAGATGTGTCTAGCTGGCCAGCGCAGGCGTGCGGGGTGGGGGCCTTTAACGATGTCATTAAAGCCAGGGAGGGTGTCTGTCTCTCACTCGTGTCCCTGCTGCTGTGTGCCGTGGGGACGGCTCTCCCCGGGGCCGCTGCCTTGGGAAGAACCCTCTGGGCGGCGGGGCAGGTCAGGGAGATGAAAGCATGCCTGCGAGCGCCGGCTCCCACCTCCTAGGAGACGGACATCGCCTCCCAGCCCGGGGACAATGGCGGGGCCTGGTCCCCCCCACATGGTCTCTAGGTGATGTCACATCGATCAGAGCAGCCGTACCGCGGGGAGGGGGACAATCGCCACGCACACAAAGGGCTCCGCTTTGAAGTCCCGCGCAGGAGCGTGCCTGCCGCCGCCGCGCTGCAGCCGCACCGAGCCCTGCGTGGATGGAGCCAGCGGCATCCTCCCCGCTCCCGGCATCATCAACGGGATGAGCAGCTCCAGAGATCATCCAGTCCACCCCCCACTGCCAAAAGCAGGATCCCCCGTCAGGGTTGTCTGCACAGGAATGCCTCCAGGTAGGTCTTGAAAGTCTTCCGAGAAGGAGACTCCACAGCCTCTCTGGGCAGTCTGCTCCGGGGCTCTGTCGCCCTCACTGTAAAGAAGTTTCTCCTCATGTTGAGTTGAAACCTTCTCTGTCCAAGTTTGGTGCCAAGAACTTGGAGGCTTCGTTGTCCTCCACCTGCACAGCCCAGCTCACAAGTGAGCTCCACCCCAGCTCGACCAATGTCACAGACTTCCCAGGGGCTATGATGCCAAACTGGCCTTGCAGTGCCCAGAGAGATGATGATGTTGGCAGCATGTGCCCAGGTAGCCAAGGAGGCTAACAGCATTCTGGCCTGGATCAGCAGTGGTGTGACCAGCAGGAGCAGAGCAGGGATTGTCACCCTCTATGAATGCTCCATAGAGCAGGTGTAGAGACTACACCTTGAGTGCTGGGTTCAGTTCTGGGTCCCTCACTCCCAGAAGGACATTGAGGGGCTGGAGCAGGGCCAGAGAAGGGCAAGAAAGCTGGGGAAGGGTCTGGAGAACAAGGTCAGGGAGCAGCAGCTGAGGGAGCTGAGGTGTTGAGGCTAGAGAAGAAGAGGCTAAGGGCAGAGCTCATTGCTCCCTACAGCTCCCTGAGAGGAGGCTGGAACCAGGTGGGGGTTGGGCTCTGCTCCCTAGGAAAAAGGACAGGAAGAAGGAACCAGGAAATTCCAGACCTGTCAGCCTGACCTCAGTGCCAGGCAAGGTTATGGAACAGGTCATCTTGAGTGCCATCACAAAGCACCTACAGGATGGCCAAGGGATCAGGCCCAGCCAGCATGGGTTTAGGAGGGGCAGGTCCTGCCTGACCAACCTGATTTCCTTTTGTGATAAGGTTACTCACCTGGTGAATGCAGGGCAGGTTGTGGGTGTAGTCTACCTGGACTTCAGCAAAACCTTTGACACAGTCTGCCACAACAAGTTCCTGGAAAAGTTGGCAGCTCCTGGCTTGGGCAGATTCACTCTGATATGGGTCAAGAACTGGCTGGAGGACCAGGCCCAGAGAGGTGGTGGTGAATGGCGCCACATCCAGTTGGCAGCTGTCACAAGTGGTGTGCCCCAGGGATCAGTCCTGGGCACAGTCCTGTTCAATATCTTTATTGATGACCTGGACCAGGGCATTGAGTCCATCAGCAGTAAGTTGGCAGATGACACCAAGTTAGGAGCAGGTGTGGATCTGTACTCTCTGTTAGGAGGGTAGCAGGGCCCTGCAGAGGGCCCTGGACAGGCTGGATGGGTGGGCAGAGGTCAATGGGATGAGACTTAACAAGGCTAAGTACAGGGTTCTACACTTTGGCCACAACAACCCCAAGCAGTGCTACAGGCTGGGGACAGAGTGGTTGGAGAGTAGCCAGGCAGAGAGGGACATGGGGGTGCTGGTAGATAGTAGCTGAACATGAGCCAGTAGTGTGCCCAGGAGACCCAATGGCATCCTGGCCTGGATCAGGAACAGTGTGGCCAGCAGGACAAGGGAGGTTANAGGGAGGTGGTTGAATCCTCATCCCTGGAGGTGTTTCAAAGCTGCAGAGATGCAGTGCTGAGGGCCATGGCTTAGCCCCAGCCTTGGTAGAGTTAGGGAATGGTTGAACTGGATGATCTCAAAGGGCTTTTCCACCCCAGTGCACCCTCACATTAACCACACCAGCTGTGTGGCAGAGAAAGTTCCCAGGTTCCTCAGATCTGCACTCCAGGTTTGGAGCTGGCAGTGCTACCAGCGGTGACAGGGATTTGCTTGGCCACCCAGAACCAGAGCTCCATTTCCAGGCAGCAATTAAACCTATTTGGATTCTTTGCATTTCTTTCCTGATGGACCAGTTTACTCCACAACTGGGAGGCCTGGGAGATTATCCAGCAAAAACAGAAACCCTTTGCTGGCTTGCATGGCTCCAGGATCTGGAACTTGATGGGAAAGCACACGGGCAAATGCCATATGTGCTGGCAGCACCCAGCCCAGAGTGTGCTCAGCCTGCAGGAACCTGTGAAGCAGAAGAGCTGTCTGTGGAAATGCCATGGACTGGATGCATCAGCAGCTGGGTTTGCCCTCAATTTACCTCCTTTGCTGAGCACAACACCCACAAAAATCACAGAATGGCAGGGGTTGGAAGGGACCTCTGGAGGTCATCGAGTCCAACCCCTCTGCCAGAGGCACCCCAGGGCAGGTCACACAGGAACATGTATCCAAGTGGGTTTGGAAACTTTCCAGAAAAGGAGACTCCACAATCTCTCCAGGCCTCCAGCACCCTCACATCAAACAAGTTTCTCCTTTCTTCAGGTGGAACCACCTGGGTGCCACTTTGTGCCCACTGTGTCTTTCCTCTCACTGGGCACCACTGAAAAGAATCTGGCCACAACCTTTTGGCCCCCACAGGTACTTTAGCTGTTGCTGAGCATTGCTCAGATCCCTTCTGGGGCTGCTCTTCTTCAGGCTCTCAACTCCAGGGCTCTCAGCCTTTGCTCCTCACAGAGCTGATTCAGAACCCTCAGCAGCTTTGCAGCCTCCCCTGGACTCTGTCCCATAGTTCCCTGTCTCTCTGGAACTGGGGAACCCAGAGCTGGACACAGAACTGGACACACGTCCCACAACTTCCTTGCTGTGCTCACTTATGGACTGCTTCCTGGCTGACACCCATGGATGGGGTTGGGAGAGAACTGCAGAGATCATCCAGTCCAACCCCCCTGCCAGGGCAGCACCACCCAGGGCAGATCACATCCACAGGAACACATCCAGGTGGGCCTTGAAAGTCTCCAGAGAAGGAGACTCTACCACCTCTCAGGGCAGCCTGCTCCAGGACTCTGCCACCCTCACAGTACAGAAGTTCCTCCTCATGTTCAGGTGGAACTTCCTATGGTCAAGTTTGTGCTTATTGCCCCTTACCCTGTCATTGGGCACCACTGAGAGGAGTCTGGCCCCATCCTCCTGACACTCACCCCTAGATATTCATAAGCATTGATCAGACCCTTTCAACCTCCACTTCTCCAGGCTGCCCAGCCCCAGCTCCCTCAGCCTCTCCTCATGTGAGAGCTGTTGGAGCACCCTCAGCATCTCAGCAACCCTGTGCTGGATTCTCTCCAGCAGGTCTTTGTCCTTCCCAAGCTGGGCCCAGCACTCAGGTGCACGGACCAAGGTGCAGGAAGCACCCATCTCTATCTGGCTCTTCCTTAATCCAGTTGCACACTGGTGCCAGTACTGGAGCCACCAGGTTCCTTCCAGCTGGCTGCTGCCAGAAGTAAAACACAGACAACCCCGATGGGACAGGCCAGGCCAAACCTCAAACGAGCTGAGCTGCCCAGGAAAGCTGGGCAGGAGAGCAGCGAGCAGCAGCTGGTGCATGTGAGGTGAGCCCAGGGAGCAGGAGGGGAAGGCTGGGCTGGAAGGGCTCCCACCCCCACACTCCTACGTGTACTCTGGCACAGGCTGCACCACCCCCAGCCCAGGCCAGCCTGGGTGACATGTGGAGGGTTTCCTACTCCCTTCAGAGTTCAGTTCAGAGGCTCCTCTTGCTCCTCAGAGAACAACTGGCAGAAGGCTGGGGAGGGACCATTTATAAGGTCTTGTAATGACAGAAAGAGGAGCAATGGGTTCAGACTGGAAGAGGGGAGATACAGACTGGATGTTAGAAAGAAGTTCGTTACAGTGAGGGTGGTGAAACGCTGGAACAGATTGTCCAGGAAAGATCACAGAATCACTGAATGTGATCCACAACCTCTCTGGAGGTGTTCAGGACCAGGCTGGATGGGACCTTGAGCATTCTCTTCTAGTGGGAGGTGTTCCTGCCTATGGCAGGGGGTTGGAACTGGATGATGTCTGAGGTCCCTTCCAACCTAAACCATTCTATAATTCTATGGTGTAATTTTGGTTGGTTTTACACTCCCACCAAGTGCCAGATTAGCACCAGTCACCCTGGGTCCTCCCCTCAGCCCAGAGCATGGCTTCTAGTCCCCGTCACATTGCAGCTGAGAGAAGCAAAAGAAACTAGTGGCTACAACTGTTTTGAAAGTGACTTAGTAGTTTTCAACGTCTTCCTTCAAATTAACAATCTGGGGACCAAGTGAAAAGCCCCTGAGAAGAACTTCAGGATGAGCAGCACCCTTGTCACCTGGAAAAATCAGATGGCAGGCAGCTAAAAACCAGGGATCTCCCAATCTGCTGAACCCTCTGCCCACTCATGTTGATTCTTGATGCAAACCATCAAGGCCTTTTCCTCTGCTGCTGTGTCTGGGCACCAGTTTGCTCAGAGAGCTCAGGGAGCAGGCCCTGCTGACAAACAGCCTCTGCAGAGTTTGTTTGCAGGGCCCAGTGCCCATGGAAGTGGTGGTGATACTTCAAAACATGGATAGTTCTTCATCTTCTGAATGGAAGTCCCAGCTCAGCCTGGGATGATGCAGAGGCACTTCAAGTCCCATGGAAGCTGCACCATGATGGATGCTTGTACCAGGACTTCTCCTGGCTGCCTTTCCACTCCTGGTGCCAAGCCTGCTCAGGACCCACCACAACCTGCCAAGTGTCCCTGCTCTTCCAAGCCATGCAGGACAAAGTTGTTCCTCCTCACCACTGGGATGTTCAGGCCTTGGGAGAGGGCAGGACATGGCCCTCTTGTGCTGCTGGTGGACATACAAGTGTCCAGCACCCAGGGGTCTTGTTAACAACACCCCAGCTGGGTAGGGACCTCTGGAGATCATCCAGTCCAACCTCCTTGCTAAAGCAGGGGCACCCACAGAACCTTGCCCTGCTCAGGAGGGTTTGGAAGCTCTCCAGAGAAGGACACTCCACAATCTCTCTGGGCAGACTGCTCCAGGTCTGCAGCATCCTGAGAGTGAATCCCACCAAAGAAGTTTGTTCTCCTGTTCAGGTGGAACCTCCTGGGTTGCTGTTTGTGCCTGTTACACCCTGTTTAGTTTGCCCCCTGTTCTTTGGACTCACAGTGCTGGCAGGCGTCCCTGTGTGGCACCAGCAACTGGTAGAGAGCATCTTCTAGAGCATCTCTTTAAAATAACTACCTTGGGATATCAAGCTGGAGATTATAGAATCATAGAACTCTTTGGGTTGCAAAAGTCCCTTAAGCTCATCCAGTCCAACCAGAAACCAAACACCACCACAGCCCAAGTGCCATGGCCACATGGATCTTGAAGACCTCCAGGGATGGGGACTCCACTACTGCCCTGGGCAGCCTGCTCCAATCCCTGATCAAGAGGCTAGAGAGAGGTGGGGGTTGGTCTCTTCTCACATGCAACAAGTGACAGGGCAAGAAATGACTTCAATTTGTGCCAGGGGAGGTTCAGGTTAGTCATGAGAAACAATTTCTTCCCAGCCAGAGTTTCCTGGAATGCATTCAGAAGAGTGTGGCCAGCAGGGCAAGGGAGGTTTTCCTGCCCCTCTACTTTGCCCTGCTGAGACCACATCTGTGTCCAGTTCTGGGCTCCCAGTTCAAGAGGGACGGGGAACTGTTTGAGACAGTCCAATGGAGGCTATGAGGATACTGAAGGGACTGAAACATCTGATTAGGAAATGCTGAGAGCCCTGGGGCTGTTGAGCCTGGAGAAGAGAAGGCTGAGAGGAGACCTTATCAATGTCTACAAATATCTGCTGGTGGGTGTAAAGAAGCAGGCGGCAGGCTCTGGTCAGTGGTGTCCTGTGATAGGACAAGGAGCAATGGATACAAACAGGAATCTAGGAGGTTCCACTCAACAGGAGGAGAAACTTGTTTGGTGTGAGGGTGCTGGAGGCCTGGAGCAGGTTGCCCAGAGAGGTTGTGGAACCTCCTTCTCTGGAGACTTTCAAGCCTCATATGGATGTGTTCCTGTGTGACCCACCCTGGGTGACCCTGCTTTAGCAGGGGAGTTGGACTGGATGATCTCCAAAGGTCCCCTCCAGCCCTCACTCTTCTATGATTCTGTGACTCTCCAGGCTTGCCAACACCACTGCCCAGCCCATGGCTGGGCTCTCACTATGGAGCAAGCTAAGAGGCACAGGCCTTTGGCACCCTGGCTGTCAGGCATTCCTGAGGCAGCAGAACGAAAACACATTCAACTGGCAAAACGGGGATGTTGGGGGCTGCAGTAAACAACAGAGCTACTCCCTTCTGGGGACTTCTCCTCCCCTCTCCGTAACCCAGACTGAGCCACAAAGCAGCAGATGCCGGCGCTGCTGGGATTTATTTCAGTCCCAGCTCCCCCATCTTCTTCTCTCCACACACCCCCCTCCTTTTTTTTTTTTTTTTTTTGATTTTGCGTGTGTCTGGGTAAATTTAGTTCCCATAAAAGTGAAGGACTGTCAACACCAGCTTTGGAGCCAACCATACTGCCAGCAGCTGTTGTGAGGGCTGTGCACACAAAGCCCCCGCCTGCACCTCCCTCTGTCCCCTGCCAGCCCCCACACAGCCCTCTGCCAGGTCCAGCTCCTGACCCCTTTACCTCTGCCCCGTGGTCTGCAGCCCCAGCTCAGCCCTAATCACTCAGTCCCCCTGCCTCTTCTGCTCCCAGCCCTCCTGAGCCTGGATGGATCCTTCCTGATCCCCACCCTTCCCCACACCCTCCCCATTTTCTCCCTCCTCATGCACCCACCCATCATGGGGGGTAGCGAGGCAGAGGTGCCAACCCTTTGGCCAAGACAGTGCCCCCAGGGCAGCTGGATCCTGAGAAGGGACAGGACAGGGTCCTTTTGGGGAGCTTTCCTTCAATGGAAGATCCCAGTAAGGTATCACCTTGTGTGTGGAAGGTCCCAGTAAGGTAGCTCTCCCTGCAAGGTAGTTCTCCCTGCATGGAAGGTGCCAGTGAGGTAGGTCTCCTTGCATAGAGAGATGTGCTCATGGTCCAAACAGGACAACCATACTGGAGGGTCCTGCAGAACTCCCCATGCCATCCTCCTCTGCCTTGTTCATCCCCTGTGCTGTCCAACATCTCTAGAGCCCCTCTGGGCATCAGTGGACTCTCAGCAGAGATTTCATCCCCACTAAGGTCTGTGCCACCACGGGGGTCTCTGTGTGCAACCTCCTGCAGTCAGCAGTCCTTTGTCAAGTGCTCCTCCACCAGTAAAATCCAAGCATTTGGGCCTTTTCCTGAGTTTCCTGTGAAGTGGTGCCTTGTGGAGGACGTGGGTGAGGTGTGACCCCTGCAAACCAGGGCCTGACCCCTGCAAACCAGGGCCTGGCCCCTGCAAACCAGGGCCACCACAGCTCTTGCCGACGGGCACCTCAGAGTCATAAATCACTTCCTTGCTGGAGATTTTGCTCACTAAGTGTCCTTCAGAGTCCCACAGAAGGAAAGTGTTTGCAATTCAGGTGCCAAGATACTCTGTCCTCACTGTAGGGTGTCCAAGGGGGGACCCAAGGGCGGAGAACTTCTCCCAGTTTGCCGGTGGCTCTAAGGTCACAAAGCAATCTTTTCTTCCTCCCCTAAATCATCGGGTGGGCCTGAAAGCCTGGGGGACAAACTCATTTTCACCACTGTCCTTCAAATGGAGGAGTCTGAATGCGATGCTTTGGTCTGTGCTTTGCTGGACCTTCACCAACATCTCCCCACTCCATTCTGCACGGGGGCAAGAGACCTCTCAGCACAGCACTGTCAGGCACTGTTCACACACAGAATCATAGAACCACGGAATTGTTTCAGCTGGAAGAGAGATCATCCAGTCCAACCTTCAACCCAGCACCACCATGGCCATCAAACCATGTCCCCAAGTGCCATGGCCATGTGTTTCTTGAACACCTCCAAGGATGGGGACTCCACCAACTCCCTGGGCAGCCTGTGCCAATGCCTGATCTATTCCAATGCGTCCCTCTTCCCTGGTTGCTAGAAGAGCCAAGTTCCCCTGACTGCCTCTTGACTTTGCTCACCCATAGCATCATGGCTGCTTCTACCTCCTGCACAGCTTCTCCAGTTGGTGGCTTCAGCTGCTTTGCCTGCAGAAGAGCCAGAATAAATCTGGACCTCTAGGCTTTCTCCATCCTGCCTGCAAGAAAACATCATCCTCTGAGGCAAGAGGAGGGCCTTGGTGGTGGCTCTTCTCCAGGCAGTGGACTGAACCTCTAGTGGAAGATTGGAGTTGCTTGGGGCACGGCCAGAGGCACTTCATGTCTGGCCAGGAACTTGCTCATGGTGAGAAACAGAACCCTTATCTTGCACCAGTAAGAACTGAAGGCTCTCCAAAGCATCCACGCAGCTCGTGCCCCTTCTCTCGCTCCTAAGCACCTCCAACAGGACACCACAAAGTCTCCAGGGTCTGTTGAGCCTGGTTGAGGGGGAGGTGCGAGAAGCTGCGATGCTGGAGCTGTCCCTGGCACTGCTGGGAGGCTGTGTCCTGCCAGCTCTCTGCCGTCCCAGGAGGACGTGCTCTGCTGTCCAGCCCATCCAGCCCCTCCGAGTTGCCGCGGGACGTCCCTGCCAAGGACTCATCCTGCTCCTCATTCATCCACTGGGAAGCCAACCGCACAGCCAGCCAGGGTGACCTCCTTCACCCTCTCCTGCTCTGCTTCGCAACCGGAGCCTTCCCTGTCCAGCATTTCCAGCAACCCACAGAGCCCTCCCGAAGTCTCACCGTGACTTCAGCCATGTCACCAGCCTCCTCTGTCCTTCTCCCTGGGGACCCATGGGGCGATTCGTGAGCCGCGGGGCCAAGAGAGGCGGCGAGGTGGGAGGTGAGCCCGGGGCCAGCAGAGCTTCACCTTGCGTGGAGCAGACGGCTGGGAAGCGGTTAACACTTTGGTGCTAGATTGATTTCTCCTGGAAGGAAGGAAGTGTCCTCACGCAGAAAAAATGCAGAAATCACAGGGTTGGGGTGGGTTTTTTAGGGGTTGTTTTTTAAAAATAGCTATTCTTCTTTTCCAACCATCTGTGCCATTTGCAGCTGATGTTGTTGGNGGAGCCAGGATTTTAGCATTGTGCTCACGTCCAGAGCCGAGATGCTCAGGCGCAGCCCTGTGCTCCCTCCTCCTCCCTGCCTTCCCTGCCTTCCCTGCCTGCAGCCTGCCATGGCTCACTTTGCCCATCACAGAATCACAGAATTATTGAGGTTGGAATAGACCTCTGAGGTCATCAAGCCCAAACTATGACCCAACACCATCACATTGACCAGACCACAGCACTAAGTGCCACAGCCATCTTTTTCTTAAAGACCTCCAGAGATGGTGACTCCACCACTTCCCTGGGCAGTCCATTCCAGTGCCTAATCTCCCTTTCCATGAGGAAGTGCATCCTGACATCCAACCTAAACCTTTCCTGACACAGCTTCAGCCCATGCCCTCTGGTCCTGTCACAAGTTGCCTGGGAGCAGAGCCTGACCCCCATCTGACTACAGCTTCCCTTCAGGTAGTTGTAGAGAGTGATAAGGTCCCCTCTAAGTCTCCTCTTCTCCAGGTTGATCACCCCCAGCTCCCTCTGCCTCTCCTCATCAGCCTTTCTCTCCAACCCCCTCCCCAGTCTCATAGTTCTCCTCTTGCCCCGCTCCAGCCCCTCAATATCTCTCTTACAGTGAGAGGCCCAGAACTGCACACAGGGCTTGAGGTGAGGCCTCCCCAGTTCCAGAACAGGGGCACAATTACATCCCACCAGCTACTCCTGATGTTCCCAGACCTTGGAGTGCTTTCTAACCATGCTCTCCTGGCCTTCCTCCATCCCTTCTCCTGCTTATTGATGCTGCTGGGGAGCAGCACCTGAGCAGCAGCCAGGAGCACTCCTGGGCCAAAGGCTGGTCCTTCATACCTCTACAAAGCCAGCCATGGAGAACATCTCTTTTTGCAGACAGAAGTCTCCAAACATCTTTCAGGAGCAGCCCTCAGAAGGCTGCAGGCTCATTCAGACAGCATCACAGAAACACAGAATCACAGCCACAGAATCCATCCAGTTGAAAGGGACCCCAAAGACCACTGAGGCCACATCCCTGGAGATATTCAAGGTGAGGGTGGACAGGGTTCTGGACAGCCTGATATAGTGGAGGATGTCCCTGTTGAGTGCAGGGGGTTGGACTGGTTGAGCTTTGGAGGTTCCTTCCAACCCAAACCATTCTATGATTCTGTGATTCTATGATTCTGTGATCATCCAGTCCAACCTTCATCCCAAGCAATACTTGTGCAGTGCTGCAGCTGACTTGAGATCACTACAGATGCCCCCCAAAAGCTCTTCTTAGTGACCCTGGTCACTGCCTGTCCCCTGTGCTACAGGAGATTTCTGCCCACAGGCAGATGTAAAACCTGCCAGGATTATCTGCAGGGAAGGTCTGGAATCTACACTTGTGCTTCATAAATTGGTAGAATGGTTTGTGTGGTAAGAGATCTTCAAGGTCATCAAGTTCCAACTGCCCTGCCATGCATAGGGACACCTCCCACCAGCCCAGGTTGCTCAAGGTCCTATCCAAATTGAACTTCAACACCTACAGGGAGGGGGCATCCACAACCACAACCTCCCTGGGCAACCTATTCCAATCTTTCCCCACCCTCACTGCAAACAATTTCTTCCTCCTCTCCACTCTCGGTCTCCCCTTTCCCAGCTCAAAGCCATTCTCTCTCATCCTGACACTCCCAGCCCTTGTCAAAATTCCCTCCCCAGCTCTCTTGTAGCCCCTTTAGCTACTGGAAGGCTGCTCTCAGTTCACCCTGGAGCCTTCTCTTCTCCAGGCTCAACAGCCCCAACTCTCCCAGCCTGTTCCCATAGCAGAGGTTCTCCAGCCCTATGATCATCTTGGTAGCCTCCTCTGGACCCTCTCCAGCAGCTCCAGGTCCTTCTTGTGTTGGGTTCCCCAGAGCTGGAGGCAGTGCTGCAGGTCAGCTCAGCAGAGCAGAGCAGAGGAGCAGAATCCCCTCCCTGTGCTGCTGCTGTCCCTGCTCTGGATGCAGCAGCACACAGCTGGCTCTGGGCTGCCAACGATCAGTGCTGGTTCCTGGGCAGTTTGTCAGCTGGCACAGGGGGCACTGCACTGGTGCAGAGCAGCAGAGACTTCCACTGAGGATTTACTGTTGGGAACATCCAGAGGCAGTTCTTGAAGTGGTGAGAGTTTTGCTCCTGCCTAAAGCTGCTCATGATGGGAAGTCAGCAATGCTGAACTGAGTCTCTGGCTGGGGTTTCCTTGGCCATGACCTTGGCTCTGGAAGGGAGACCAACATCCCTTTGCCCATGAGATAGGCTCTGGCTGTGGGCAGCATATCTTTGCCAAACACTTTTCAATAAAACTTCCAGCCTGGTGCTGGCTTTTGCTCCAGGTCTGTCCCTTTCCTGACTGTTTCCAGTGGTGTGACCCCTTTGCAGCATTTCCAGCTCCATCAAAGCAGTTCATTGAAGTTGTTAGTGAATATTCACATGGAGCGAGGCGCTGCTCTCTTGGCTCCAGCGAGCTCCAGTTGTGTGCAACATGTGCAAAGTGTGAGGGCTTGAATGAAGAAGTGACCTGGGGAATGTGTTTCTGCTGGAAAAGGTCCCATGTCATAGAATGATAGAATTGTTTGGGTTGGAAAAGGCCTCCAAGAGCATCCAGTCCAACCAGCAACCCAACACCACCATGGCCACCAAACCATGGCCCCAGGCGCCATGGCCACAGCTTTCTTCAACACCTCCAGGGATGGGGACTCCACTATCTTCCTGGGCAGCCTGGGACAGTCCCTGACCACTCTGGCAGCAAAGACATTTTTCCTTCTCTCCAACCTAACCCTCCCCTGGCACAATTTCAGGCCATTGCCTCTCCTTCTATCACCTGAGACTAGGAAGAGGAGACCAATCCCCAGCTCACTGTGACAGGGAGCTGTAGAGAGCAATGAAGTCTTCCCTCAGCCTGCTCTTCAACCCCAGCTCCCTCAGCTGCTCCTCCCCAGCCCTGTTCTCCAGACTCTTCCCCAACTTCTTTGCCCTTCTCTTGGCACACTCCTGCCCCTCAATGTCTTTACTGGACTGTGGGGCTCAAAACTGAACATAGTACTCAAGGTGCAGCACTTGGCTCCTGTCTTTGACTTCAGAGGGAAGAGGATGGAGAAGAGAAACACTGACAAACACTGGAACAGGCTGCTTGGAGAGGTTGTGCAGTCTCCTCCTCTGAAGACATGCAAAACCTGCATGGATGCGTTCCTGTGTGACCTGCCTTGGATGACTCTGCTCTGGCAGCAGGGTTGGACTGGATGGTCTGCAGAGGTCCTTTCCAACCCCCAACCTTCTGGAATTCTGTGTGGAAGATGAACCACAGGAGGGAGAAGAGAGCTGAGGGAGCAGAGCCAGCCTACAGTCATTGTATTATCTGCATCTAGGTTGTGAAGGGTGGCATGCGCCAGCTGGAGGTTTGCAGGCAGGCAAAGGGCAGCAGAAGTGGTCAAGCAGTGACAGCAGTGCAGAGAGGACCACCAGGGCTTGGGAGAAGCTGCTGTTGGAGAAGGGCAGCTAGCAAGTGCCCTACAGCTCCTTGCAGACTCCTCCAGGCAATGCAGCTCACTTGTCTTGGGTCTCTGGGGGAGAGCAGCAGCAGAAGGGTGGCTCCGTCCTGTGATTTCCAACACATCTGATAGTTCTAACCCATTAATAAAACATGCAGCTGGCCAGGCAAGGCACATCTGCCTGTCTTGAAAGACTCCAATCAGGGGTAAAGCTCTGACACATGGAGTGCTGTAACAAAAGCAGCGCTGTAAAAAGCATTCCAAAATGATGTCTTCCCTCAAATTCAATGGGACAGTTATTGTATGCTAATTAAATACTACTGAGCTGCTCCAAGGGTCGGGTGGTGAAGAGACTCTGGCTTGGAGAAAGCCTCCAGAGGCCCTCAGAACACCCACAGACTCCCATGGCTGCTGTCTCCACCAGGCAACCAGCTCTGTCCATGGGCTGTAGGCAGGCAGGGGAGGCTGTTCACAGGGCAAGGGACCTGACCTTCAGGAGCTCTGGGAACATAAACACAGCTACCATCCACTCTCTGGGTGGGTAAATGATCTCCAAAGAGGATTGCACCTCTCATCTTCTGGGAATCAGACCAGCCAGAGCATAGCTTGGTCTGCAGTCACTCCTTTTCACTAGGGAGAAGACCTCAACACACCCCAGGGAATAACAGAATGGGTTGGGTTGGAAGTCACTTTTAAGCTTATCCAGTTCCAACCCCCTGCTGTGGGCAGGGACACCTCCCGCTAGCCCAGGTTACTCAAGGCCTCATGCAACCTGGCCTTGAACACCTCCAGGGAGAGGGCATCCACAGCCTCCCTGGGCAACCTGTTCCAGTGTCTCCCCACCCTCACTGCAAACAATTTCTTCATAGAATCATAGAAAGTCAGAGGTTGTAAGGGAACTTGAAAGGTCATTCAGTCCAACCCCCTGCCAGAGCAGGATCACCTTGAGTAGATTACACAGGAACACATCCAGGAGGGTTCTTCCTCATCTCCACTCTCCATCTCCCTTCTCCCAGATCAAAACCATTGTTCCTCATCCTGGCACTCCCAGCCCTTCTCCAAAGTCCCTCCCCAGCTCTCCTGCAGCCCCTTCAGCTACTGGAAAGCTGCTCTAAGCTTTCCCTGGAGCCTTCTCTTCTCCAGGTTGGACACCCAACTCTCTCATCCCATCCCCATAGCAGAGGTTCTGCAGCCTCTGATCATCTTTGTGACCTCCTCTGGACATGCTCTTTGTGATGTCTCTTCCCCCTTCCCAGGATGATCTGACTACACTGCTTTCTGAAGCATTCTTCACTTCACCTGGCCCAACCTTGTGTTGTATTCTTGAAGCATGTGTGGTGAAGGTTGGTCTCTTCTTCCCAGTATCAGGGGATGGGACAAGAGGAGATGGCCTAAAATTGTGACAGGGGAGGTTCAGGTTGGAGATGAGGAAAATTTCTTTGCTGCAGGAGTGGGCAGAGACTGGCACAGACTGCCCAAGGAGATGGTGGAGTCCCCATCCCTGGAGGTGTTGAAGGAAGGTGTGGCCATGGGACTTGGAGACATGGTTTAGTGGCCACGGTGGTGTTCAGTTGCTGGCTGGACCGGATGCTCTTGGAGGGCTTTTCCTACCCAAACAATTCCACAGTTCTGTGCTAATCCCATGGGAAACCCTTCTCCACGCTCCTGTGCTGTGACAGACCTACTCTCAGCCAGCTCCAGCCCTGCAGTTCCTCCTCCTCAGCCCTTAGCACAAGCAGCCAGATCAAAAGCTAATGAAGTGGAGACAGACAAACAGACCGAGATCTTTCCAAATCTTCACTGGTGCCTGACATTATAACCTAATATGTGGGATCTTGTTCCACCCAGCACCTTGGTCTGGGAGCTTTTGCACGATCTAGCCCCGGGGCTGCCAGCAGTGCCTGCATAAAGCCTGTGGACACATTCAAGTCTGTTAAAAAGATGTTAGGAGGTGACAGATCCTAAGCAACACACAGAGCCGAGCGCTGCTTCGCTCTCCACGCCCTTCCCTGCTGCCAGGGGAAAGCAGCCACTATCAGCTGTGGCTGGATCCAATTTATTAGGCACTTGGAGGAGACATTCATCAGGCAAGGAGATAAATAATCTTCAGATGGAACAATTAAATTTAATTGCCTGAAGATTATTTGTCTCCTTCCCTGATGATTGTCTCTGCTGAGCGCCTTATAAATTGGATCCAGCTATCAGCAGCCCTTTGCCGCCTTTCCCTCAGGACCGGCCCGGCCGCCCGGATCGAAACGCTGGGCTCAGGGTAGACTTTCACTGCTGAACGTCGAAAGCCACATTGCATCCAGGCTTGGGGGGTGTCCTCTTCTTGCAGACAGACAGAGCAGCACTCTGGGTGCCTGTGTTTTCCGCTCCGTGGAGGCTGCGCTCCGCGCTCAGCAGTGCCGCCGCTCCCCGTGGTAGCGATGTCTTGCTTGGCAAAGGCTTGAGGAGGGATGTGCTGAGCCCTGAGCTGGAGCACGCCAGGTTTCGGCGAGCTGGGCTTGGCCGTGGCTGGAGGAATAAAGAGCTGAGGCGGTGGGTGCTGCAGGGCGGCCGTGCTGAATGTGGGGGTGTGCTGGTGATGGCCACTGCAGACACGGTGATGTGGCCACGGCTCAGGCTGAGGACGTCTTCAGCACGCGTGGGCTCGCTCACGCCTGTCCCAGCCACTCCGGCAGCTCCATGGCCAGCAAGCTGCAGGAGCATGGTTCTTCCCTGCAAGAACATGGCTCTTCCCTGCAAGAACATGGCTCTTCCCTGCAGGAGCATGGCTCTATCCTGCAAGAACATGGCTCTTCCCTGCAAGAGCATGGCTCTTTCCTGCAAGAACATGGCTCTTCCCTGCAAGAGCATGGCTCTTTCCTGCAAGAACATGGCTCTTCCCTGCAAGAGCATGGCTCTTTCCTGCAAGAACATGGCTCTTCCCTGCAAGAGCATGGCTCTTTCCTGCAAGAACATGGCTCTTCCCTGCAAGAGCATGGCTCTTTCCTGCAAGAACATGGCTCTTCCCTGCAAGAGCATGGCTCTTTCCTGCAAGAACATGGCTCTTCCCTGCAAGAGCATGGCTCTTTCCTGCAAGAACATGGCTCTTCCCTGCAAGAGCATGGCTCTTTCCTGCAAGAACATGGCTCTTCCCTGCAAGAGCATGGCTCTTTCCTGCAAGAACATGGCTCTTCCCTGCAAGAGCATGGCTCTTTCCTGCAAGAACATGGCTCTTCCCTGCAAGAGCATGGCTCTTTCCTGCAAGAACATGGCTCTTCCCTGCAAGAGCATGGCTCTTTCCTGCAAGAACATGGCTCTTCCCTGCAAGAGCATGGCTCTTTCCTGCAAGAACATGGCTCTTCCCTGCAAGAGCATGGCTCTTTCCTGCAAGAACATGGCTCTTCCCTGCAAGAGCATGGCTCTTTCCTGCAAGAACATGGCTCTTCCCTGCAAGAGCATGGCTCTTTCCTGCAAGAACATGGCTCTTCCCTGCAAGAGCATGGCTCTTTCCTGCAAGAACATGGCTCTTCCCTGCAAGAGCATGGCTCTTTCCTGCAAGAACATGGCTCTTCCCTGCAAGAGCATGGCTCTTTCCTGCAAGAACATGGCTCTTCCCTGCAAGAGCATGGCTCTTTCCTGCAAGAACATGGCTCTTCCCTGCAAGAGCATGGCTCTTTCCTGCAAGAACATGGCTCTTCCCTGCAAGAGCATGGCTCTTTCCTGCAAGAACATGGCTCTTCCCTGCAAGAGCATGGCTCTTTCCTGCAAGAACATGGCTCTTCCCTGCAAGAGCATGGCTCTTTCCTGCAAGAACATGGCTCTTCCCTGCAAGAGCATGGCTCTTTCCTGCAAGAACATGGCTCTTCCCTGCAAGAGCATGGCTCTTTCCTGCAAGAACATGGCTCTTCCCTGCAAGAGCATGGCTCTTTCCTGCAAGAACATGGCTCTTCCCTGCAAGAGCATGGCTCTTTCCTGCAAGAACATGGCTCTTCCCTGCAAGAGCATGGCTCTTTCCTGCAAGAACATGGCTCTTCCCTGCAAGAGCATGGCTCTTTCCTGCAAGAACATGGCTCTTCCCTGCAAGAGCATGGCTCTTTCCTGCAAGAACATGGCTCTTCCCTGCAAGAGCATGGCTCTTTCCTGCAAGAACATGGCTCTTCCCTGCAAGAGCATGGCTCTTTCCTGCAAGAACATGGCTCTTCCCTGCAAGAACATGGCTCTTACCCACAGGAGCATGGCTCTTCCCTGTAAGAACATGGCTCTTCCCTGTAAGAACATGGTTCTTCCCCACAGGAGCATGGCTCTACCCCACAGAGCTCTTCTTCACAGGAGCAGAGCTCTTCCCCACAGGAGCAGAGCTCTTCCACGCAGGAGCAGAGCCAGGGGAACCACCATATTACATGTTACTCCAGGCCGGGACCAAAGACCGAAGCTGGAACCTCTTCAACAGCCCAGAAGCCACCGAGTCCCTCCTGTGTGTACATCTGAAGTCTGGAAAATATCTTAAATACAGGAGAGGAAAGGGAGGGGTTTGATCCTCAGCTGGTGTAAATCAGAGGAGCCCTGCTGACGTTGTTGGACGATTGCTGAGGCTCATGTCCTCTGACCCCAAAAATTTCTAGGGACGGAGGTAATGACTACAGAGCATTCCAGTGTTGCAAGAGATCTTCCTGCAGCCTGGCTGCAGGGAGCCTGTGGCTCCTGGGGCCAGGAAGAGCAGGGAGAAGCATCTGGGGGAAGGAAAAGGAGAAAATGCTCCTAGATTCCCACCTCTGAGTCCCAGTTGGAAGACAAGCTGGAAAGCAGAGAAGGCGGGCTGCAGGAACCACAAACCCTGGGAAAACCTTCTTTCTACACCTTCCTGAGTGTAGAGGATGGATGGCTCTGGATACAAGCCCCATCAAGTCCTGCTCTCAGCCCACCTCTGAGCAGTGGTGGAGTCTGATGCAGCTGCCAGGCAGGACTGAGCCCGAGTCCCTCAGCACCCATCCTATGCTCTGCACACCATGGGAGCAGTCAGCAGCTCACCCCACATCACCCACACTGCCAGCCTTGGGAGAACCTCAGGCTGTTGGCAATCACCAAGAGCCAAGGGCAATGCAACCCTCTGCTGAAGTGCTCTGGGGAGGGCTCCTTCCTGTGAGCAGCATGGAGAAGACCCTGGAACCAACATATTTACTGACAGGCTCCTGCTCTGCTGGCTCTGCTTTGCTGAGGAAATGAAGCTTGTGCAATCACATTGTCTGGGGGTGTCTGTTCCTAATCACTCCTCAGTCCACCAGCCAATTCCAATCCAATCTCATGGAGGAGGAGAGATCTCAAGATCTTGCATCCTCCCAGGTCTCCCAGCAGCAAGCTGGGTGGCTAGCTGGGGGGACAGATCACTTGGACAAGGTGGGAATTGGAAGGATCTTCTCCCCAGAGTCGTGGAGAAGAGCAGCAAGGACACAGCTGGCTGCCAGTGGGTAGCCCACAGCCCTGTTGGGAAGAGGACCTCATCAGCTGTGACCGCTGCACCATCAGCTAGAAGAAACACCTGCCTGGAAGGGTGTGAGCTCCAGCTACAGAGAGCCTGGGCAGAGAGGGACAGAGCCTGGTGCAAGCCATGGCTACCAGAGTGTGAGGAGCAGAGCACTGAGCAACCTCCAACTCTCCAAAGCGCTGAGGCTGCAGATTTCCTTGGCAGGAGTCTGCCTTCCTTCTGAGAGGCACAGCATTGCCAGGAGCAGAGCCATGCCATGGGCACCTTGCCAAGCAGAGCTGGACCCCTGGCCACCTAATGCTGTGCCTTGCCTTGCTGCAGGCTGGGCAGGACCTGCACAGCAGTGCCTTGTTTCTCCTCTCCTTGATGCTACTTTAGTTTGCTGAAGGAGCTCCATGGTGCACATGGAGTCTCCAGCTCAACCCTGCCAGGAGTCTGAGCTTAGCAGAGCTGGAGAGGACTTCTTTTTTAAGCCCCTATACAAACATGATTTGTTTTGTAATAACTCTTCTTCTGTTCTGTTTTGAAGGGGGATGATGGCTCTGGGATCTGAAGGACTTGGAGACAGCTCAGAGCAGCTCAAATTCCTCCCCACGTGCTATTAATTAACGTCTTCATTAAACACCCAGATCAAAGCCGCTTCCAGCCAGAGCATGACGGCGCAGCAGAGCTTGGCTCGGTGAAGTCACCCACAACTGGTGACAAACCAAAAAGGGCCTGGTTTGTCCTGGACCAGCCACACACAGAAATGGGAGACCATTGCCAATGGAGGGAGGGAATGTTCCCCCTTGGCTCCCCAGCACGACCTGCACCAGGAAACAAGACCCAAGCCGTGGTCAAGGGACGAGAGACCTGCTGCACGTGAGCTTGCTGAGGGAGGCACTCCCTGCTCCCAGCCCAGATGTCTGGTCCCAGCAGTGCCAAGGGCAGCTCTCCAGTCGAGTTCATTGAGATTTGACCTTGAGTTAACCCAGCGAAGCAGGAGGGCTGGGAAAGTCATCTGGAAGGAAATAGCACTGCAAAATTGCCCAGATGGGTGTTTCCCAGAGTCTCTCCTACGCATCTTCTGCCTCTATTGCATTTACCCTGTGGGCACCCAGGAACCCAAGCCCTGGCAGCACACAGGCTGGCTGTTTGCACCAGCACCAAGCACATCCTTGTGTCATCAGCCCTGAGCAGCAAGGGGCCACAGCCTTCTGCCAACGTGGCTCCATCTCTGCTTGCCATGGCAGCACCTGGGCCAGGTGGCCCTGGGCCAGTCAGGCCTGCACCGAGACTCAGTAGAAGAATTTGTGCCCCAGCCTGGTGCAAAGAAGTGCATTTTCACCTACAAACTACAAAACCTGCCACTTTAACCCCTCTGCACCTCGGTTGTGCCACTGATCCCTGCTCAGTGGTCAGCCTGGAGCAGAGGGACTGTAGACCATATCCAGGGGCTTCCCCTTGCAGAGCTCTTCATAACACCAGCATGGGTGAAGGCTCAACCGTTAGGAAGCAGCTCCATGCAGAAGGACCTTGGAGTCCTGGTGGACAAGAAGTTATCCATGCCACAGCAATGTGCCCTTGTGGCTAAGAGGGCCAATGGCCTCCTGGGGTACATTCAGAAGAGCGTGGCCAGCAGGGCAAAGGAGGTTCTCCTGCCCCTCTGCTCTGCCCTGCTGGGACCACATCTGGAGTATTGTGTCCAGTCCTGGGCTCCCCAGTTCATGAAGGACAGAGATAAACTAGAGAGTGTCCAAGGGAGGCTATAGGAGTGATGAAGGGACTGGAACATCTTTCTGATTAGCAAAGGCTGAGAGCCCTGGGGCTGCTCAGCCTGGAGAAGAGCAGCCCCAGAGGGGATCTAATCAATACTCAGCAAGAGTTAAGGGGTGGGAGGGGCAAGAGGATGAGGCCAGACTCACCTCAGCGGTATTCAGACACCAGACAAGGGGCAATGAGCACAAACTGGCACATAGGAATTTCCATCTGAGCATGAGGAGGAGAAACTTGTTTGGTGCGAGGGTGCTGGAGCCCTGGAGCAAGCTGCCTAGAGAGGTTGTGGAGTCTCCTTCTCTGGAGACATTCAAAACCCAGCTGGGCATTGTGATGCTGAGCAAGCTTTTGTGGGTGCCCTGCTTTAGCACGGGGCGGGGGGTGGACTGGATGATCTCCAGAGGTGCCTTCCAACCCTCACCATGCTGGGATTTCCATGCCACTACTGGAAATGGGTTGATGGGCAACAAGACCAAAAGCTGCTGGCTCGGAGCAGCAAAGCTGTTCACACCTTGCAGCTCCTTGCTGGGAAGCAGATGACTGGAACCCTCTCTTCACCTGCCTCAGCCCTTGGGAAGCCCCAGGCTGGAGCTGGCTGCCCAGAAGATCACAGCAGCTCTGTTGCCGAGGTGTCGCTTGCTGCAGGCCCTGCTCCTGAGCCAGCCACATTCCTCTCTTCCCCCAAACTCCCCGTGTGGTACCAGCCACAGCCAAGCCACAACAGAGCCCTCTGCACAAACAGATGGCACAGCTCCTGCTGCCAGCTGGAGAGGGCTCGTCACCATGCTGGTATCAGTTGACCTTTCCCCCAGTGTTTTCCCTTAAGACAGTGAGCTTCCAGCAATGCCCCAAAACTGCAACTTCAAAGTAGCTGAGACAGATCCATAAATCCTTAAACCAATCTTCCCTTGGGTGGTGTTTGGTGGAGCAGCCACAAATGCCATGTGTGCTTGGGCACAGAAGCAAGGCAGGGACAAACACGCCAGGGTCCCACTTTTGTGCCCTGCAGTCAGTGTTGGTAAACCACAAGCACGGATCACCCCACCAGGCTGGTGGATGAGCCCTGGCCCTGACAGGGTCATCCTTTTACAGGGACTGCATGGTCCTGCCAGCCTGCCTGCCACAAGCACCAAGTGAGAAATCATAGGAAGGTGGTACCCAGCACACTGGGACCAGGAGGGAAGGTGGGAAGAGGGAGGTGGGTGGCCTGCCTCTGCAGTGGGACCCAGCACTGCAAGGTCTCACCGTGGGGTTTGGATGTTTTAGTGTTTAATGATAGAATGGTAGGAGTTGGAATGGACCTCTGGAAGTTGTGGAGTCCAACCCCACTGCCAGAGCAGGATCACCCAGGGCAGGTCACAAAGAATGCACCCAGGTGGGGTAGGCTTGGAACATCCTTCAAGAGAAGGGAGGAGACTGTTGCCCTTCTACAGGACAACATTCCTGGGAAGTGAGCTTCCAGCAACCTCTGCTGCTCCACACAGCCAAGTGCTCAGACATCTGGCCACTTGGCCAAGCTGAGGGTGGTCTCAGGTGAGGATGAGCTCCTGAAGAGGGCACAGGTTGATGGTGCTGTGGCCCAGCTGCCTATCTGGCACTGAAGCTGAAAGCATGGAGAGAAAATACCCCAAAATACCAGCAAATAAAAGATTATACCAGAACAGCAGGGGTGGGAAGGGACCTCTGGAGATCATCCAGTCCAACCCCCTGCCAGAGCAGGATCACTCAGGGGAGGTCACACAGGAGTACATCCAGGTGGGGCTTGAAAGTCTCCTTTAAAGAAGGAGACTCCACAACCTCTCTGGGCAGCCTGCTCCAGGCCTCCAGCACCCTCACACCAAACAACTTTCTCCTCCTGTGGAGGTGGAAATTCCTGGGTTCCAGTTTGCACCCATTGTCCCTTGTCCTGTCACAGGGCACCACTGAGCAGAACCTGACCCCTGCTCCTTGACACCCAACAGATAAACATTGATAAGGTCCCCTCTCAGCCTTCTCTTTCCCAGGCTCAACAGCCCCAGGGCTCTCAGCCTTTCCTCCTCACACAGCTGTTCCAGTCCCTTCAGCATCCCCATAGCCTCCCTTGGACACTCCCTATCTCTCCCGAAGTAGGGAGCCCAGCACTGGACACAGCAGATGGCGAGAGGAGGAGAAGCAAACTGATGATTTGCTGATGCCTTAATTAACAGCTCAGACTCAACCCCTTCAGGCCAAACACTTTTGCAGCTCCAAAGTGTCTTTGAAAGCTGAGTCAGCAAAGCTCAGCCTTCAGCCTGTGGTTTGTGATCTCTCAGAGTCAGCTGAGGCTTCATGGAGCAAACAGAGCAAAATTTGTTTCTTATCTGTTGGATTCTTCTTCCACCCAAATCCAAACCTCAGCCATAATATAAATGTTCAGAAAGGTCTGTTGGGTTCAACCTCCAAAATCATTGTGGTGGAACAAATTTGGAGCTAAGTCACTGGCCTGTTGGTGTGGTTTGGGTTTTTCAAGGGAAAAGGAGTTGGTTAAAAAAAAAAATTAAAATTAAAATTCAAGTTTGTGAGATTGGTTTTGGGGTTTTGTTTGGTTTTATTTTTCATAGAATCGCAATAGAAGGGTTTGGGTCGGAAAGGGTCTTCAAGATCATCCAGTGCCAACCCCCTGCCATGGGCAGGGACACCTCCCACCAGCCCAGGTTGCTCAAGGCCTAATCCAGCCTTGCCTTGAGCACAGAATGTGATTCTGTGGTTCTGTGATCCACAACCTCCTTGGGAAAACCTGTGCCAGTCTCTCCCCACCCTAACTGCCAAAAATGTCTTCTTCCTCTCCACTCTCAGTCTCCCCTCTCCCAGCTCAAAGCCATTGTCCCTCACAGCCCTTGCCCAAAGCCCCTCCCCAGCTCTCCTTCAGGTACTGGAAGGAGGTTTTGGGGTGTTGTTGTTTTTTTTTAACTGCTTTCTCATGAATTTCCACCTTTGCATTTCCAGTTCCTCTTTTCCCCATGTTTTATTTTCAGGCCTCTTTGGGAGCAGAAGAACAGAAGACTTTGCTGTGTGCTGGGCATTTTCATGAGGGTGGAAAGAACTGGTTTCTTCCTGGTCTCTAGGTGGCTTTGGAGAACCTCAAGCCAAAAAATCCTAGACACACTACGGTCAGCTGGAGCTTTCCTAGGGTGCTAACATCACCAGGGCTCTCATCTCCTCCAACCCAAGTGTCTTTGTGGTTGGCAAATTGCAAGCTCAGGCTCAAATCTGCCTTGTCCAGCCCAGTTCCACATGGGAAGTGGTTTGCCCACAGCCTACAGAGCAGACCAGTGTGTGGTTGCTGGGCCAGATGAGTAAAGGCTCCTGGACAGCCAACCTCAGGCCAATACTGTTTTGCTCTGAGCCTGCCTGGCGAAGCTGCATCCTCTGTGGGCACCAATGCCAGGCATGGAAAGTGTGGGCACCCTGGAACCCCCACATAAATCTGATCACACCCCATGGCAATTACCTGACAGCTCTATTTATAAGCTGGGTGGGGAACCAGCCCCTCTCACTGCACAGAGTTCCTACAGATGGGAGGGGGATAGTGGAGGCACTAATTGCACGCCCTGGCACTCCCCCTGAGTTTGGGATGGCTGCCATGGCTCCTGAACATTCTCACCTCCTCTGCTGAGGGAGGAAAGGTGTCCATTGACACAGACAGAGCAGGTTCAGACATCTCTCCTCTGCTGACATGGCAGCTGCTTTACAGGAAGGGTATCTACTCAGCTTTCCACCATGACCAGCACTAAGGAAATAAGAAGCACCCAAGGGAAAGAAAGAAAAACAAACAGGAACAACAAAACCACTACCAGCAAGAACCAACCAACCACCCAAACAAGAAGGCAAAAAAAACCCAACCAAGACAAAGGCAAAAAAGAAAAAAGAAAAAAAAAAAACAACACAAAAACCCACAAAAGTTTTGTGCCACTCACTCCAAGAAGGACACTGAGGGGCTGGAGCAGGTCCAGAGAAGGGCAACAGAACTGGGGAAGGGTCTGGAGAAGAGAGCTGGGGAGGAGCAGCTGAGGGAGCTGGGGGTGTGCAGCCTGAAGAAGAGGAGGCTGAGGGCAGAGCTCATTGCTCTCCACAGCTCCTTGAAAGGAGACTGGGGTTGGGCTCTGCTCCCTAGTCATCAGACCCAATCATTACCTTGCTCCTGCTGGCCACAACATTGCTGATCCAGGCCAAGATGCCTGTGCCCTTCTTGCCCACCTGGGCACCCCCTGTCTCCTCTTCAGCTGCTCTCACTCAGCCCCCCCAGGTCCTTTTCTGCTGGGCCCTTCCCAGCCACTCTGCTCCAAGCCTGGAGCTGTCCTAGGATTGTTGTGACCCAAGGGCAGGACCCAGCACTTGGCCTTGGTGCACCTCATCCCATTTGCCTAAGCCAATGGCTCCAGCCTGACCAGAGCGCTCTGCAGAGCTTCCTTACACCCCCACCCCCAACATATCACCACTGCCACCCAACTTGGTGCCATCTGCAAACAACCTGAGGGAGCCTCCATCCCCTCACCCAAATAATTGGTGAAGACACTTAAGAGAACTGGCCCAGTGCTGAGCCCAGGGGAACACCACTGGTGTGTGGTCACCAACTGGAGCTAACTCCATTCCCCACCACTCTTTGGGCCCAGCCACCAGCCAGTTCTTACCCCAGGGGAGCCTCCACCCCTCCAAGCCATGAGCAGCCAGATTCTCCAGGGGGCTGCTGTGGGAGGTTGTGTAAATCACACAGCATTTACCAGGGCAGGGCAGAAGTGTCTCCAGAATCCATCTCATGAAGATGTGTTTGGGGCAGCAATGAAGCTTCCATCAGGGCATGACATGTTCCAGTCTCCATGGTAGAGGGGTTTCCTGCATGACTGCTGTGCAGCATCCACCCTGCCCACTCTGGCCCCTGCTATTTTCCTCTTTCAGTTCCAGGTGAGGGGAGGAGCTGCCATAAAGCCATGAGCCGATTGTGTTCCCTACCCCCTGCTATGCCACCTGAGAAATTCCTGCAGGAAGGGACAGTGCAGGCAGCAAGGTCCTCCCATGGGCAGGGGCTCTGCCCTGGGACATGAAGGTGACAGATCCCAGCAGGGTCCAGCTGCAGAGCCACCCCAGCTGAAGAGCCAGCTCCTGGTTTTGGGTCACATCTTCTGCCTTGATGGAGCAGGTTTTCTAGGGAGGAAGAATAATTGCTTCAAAAAAGGGTAAGGCTCTTTGCCCTCTAGGGTCAAATAGTAGGGCAGAAAAGCTCACAGAAAATCTCTCTTCCATTTGAGTTGGAAGAGAACTTCCAGATCAACTCCAACTGCTAGCCCAGCACTGCCAGGGCACCACTCAACCATGGCACCTCAACTGTGTAGATACACAGCTTTGAAACCCCTCCAGGGATGGAGATTCCACCACTGCACTGAGCAGCCTGGGACAAGCTTTTTGGGGAAGAAATTGTTCCTCATGTCCAACTTCAACCTCCCCAGGAACAACTTGAGGCTGTTTCCTTGTCCTTGGGGGAAGAGACCACAGAGACTGAAACCCACCTGGCTCCAACCTCCTTTCAGGAGGTTCTAGAGAATGAGGAGGTCTCCTCTGAACCTCCTTTTCACTAGAGTAACAGCTCCAGTTACCTCAGCTGCTCCTCATAGGACTTGTGCCCTTTAGATCCTAGCAACCTCACTGTCTTTCTTTGGACATGGATTTGCATGGCTCTGTATGGATCCATGCTGAGGAGCATCAGGACCACAGATGTCGCTTTCTGTTCACTTTCTCACTTCCAGAAAGCTGCTTACTGATTTTCCACTGGTTGTGCCTCTCCTCTCCCTTGCCCCAGGCTCTGAGTACCAGTGGGTGACACATGTGAACAGGCTTTTGCTAGGGAAGGCCAGCTCCTGCCTCTTTGAGATATGGCCAGATGCCCAGCAAGAATAAACTCCATGGGAACCTCTCTGCAGTCATCAAGCTGCTTCCCCCTTGACCTGGGAAATTTGGATTGGTTTTAACTTGCAGCAGGAGATGAGTGAAAGGGGCAGGAGATGGGGGATGAGCCTTTTAAAACCTTCCTTTGCCACTCAGCTCCCTGTCCTGTGGTGCTGTCAGCACTGACATCAACGTGGGACTGTTGAGGTGGGGGTTGGTAGTAGGTTTTGAATGTCTTCAGAGGAGGAGACTGCACAACCCCTCTGAGCAGCCTGTTCCAGTGTTTGTCAGTGTTTCTCTTCTCCATCCTCTTCCCTCCAAAGTCAAAGACAGGAGCCAGGTGCTGCACCTTGAGTACTATGTTCAGTTTTGAGCCACTCAGTCCAGTAAAGACACTGAGGGGCAGGAGTGTGCCAAGAGAAGGGCAAAGAAGTTGGGGAAGAGTCTGGAGAACAGGGTTGGGAAGGGGCAGCTGAGGGAGCTGGGGGTGTTGACCCTGGAGAAGCTGAGGCTGAGGGGAGACCTCACTGCTCTCTACAGCTCCTGAGGCGACATTGCATTGACCTAGGGATTGGTCTCCTCTTTCTAGTCTCAGATGGTAGGAGGAGAAGAAATGCCCTAAAATTGTGTTCAGGTTGGAGATTAGGAAAAATTTCTTGCTGCAAGAGTGGTTAGGGATTGAAACAGGGAGATGGTGGAGTCCTTATCCCTGGAGGTGTTTAGAAAAAGTGTGGCCATGGCACCCGGGGACATGGTTTGGTGGCCATGGTGGTGTTGGGTCATCAGTTGGTCTCACTCTTGGAGGTCTTTCCCAACACAAACAATTTTATCATTCCATGATTCAATTCCATCCTCAGCTGCTCCTGCCACTTCGGCTTCCATCCCAGCACGGCACTGATTATGTGAAAGAGTCTGAGGGATTATGTGAAGATGCTGAAGGGGCTGGAGCACTGCCCTGTGAGGAGAGGCTGAGGGACCTGGGGATCTTTGGTCTGGTGAAGAGAAGGCTTAGAGGGGATCTAATCAATGTTTATAAATAGCTGAGGGCTGGGGGTCAAGAAGGAGGGGAAAAACTCTTCTCAGTTGTGCCCTGGGATAGGACAAGGGGCATTGGATGGAAACTACAGCGCAAGAGGTTCCACCTCAACATGAGGAAGAACTTCTTGGCTGTAAGGGTCCCAGACCACTGGCACAGGCTGCCCAGGGAGGCAGTGGTGTCTCCTTCTCTGGAGACTTTCAAGTCCCATCTGGATGCATTCCTGTGCCACCTGAGCTAGGTTCTCTGGTCCTGCTTTGGCAGAGGGTTGGACTCAATGATCTATGGAGATCCTTTCCAACCCCTAACATCCTGTGATCCTGTGAACACCAGGGACAGGGCTTTGCTGTCCAGCCCAAGCCCTCCTGGGTGAGAGAAGTGAGGTAGCTCCTACAGGAGGATCAGTGACACAAGCCTCACCTTGTGAAGGACCTCCAGCCTCACATCTTGCTTGCTGCTGCTTGCTTGGACGTGCCTGTGCCAGTCACAACACAGCTGTGAGCCCCTTGCTGCCTTCCATGCTCCTCTCCTGGAGCTCCTCTGCAGAGGAGGCTGCAGAACCAGCTTAACACGTTTAGCTGCACTCAGACCCTGCAACCATCTGGTTGCCAACACCATGTGGATGTGACCTCCTCCCCATGCTGATTTTACTGCCTCTCACAGCTAGGAAGCCCAGAAAAAAAAACATTTCGAACTTGTGCTGTGCTCCCACAGATATGATTTGTGTGTTGACATAAACCTCCGGCGGGTGGGTGAACCTCTAGTGACAGCTCAGCCTCTACTGAGTGGGCAACCTTTAGTGGTGGGCAAACCTCCCATGGTGGCAGCTCAACCTCTACTGAGTGGGTAACCTTTAGTGGTGGGCAAACCTCCCATGGTGGCAGCTCAACTTCTGCTGAGTGGGCAACCTTTAGTGGTGGGCAAACCTCCCATGGTGGCAGCTCAACTTCTACTGAGTGGGCAACCTTTAGTGGTGGGCAAACCTCCCATGGTGGCAGCTCAACTTCTACTGAGTGGGCAGCCTTTAGTGGTGGGCAAACCTCCAGTGGCAGCTCAACTTCTACTGAGTGGGCAACCTTTAGTGGTGGGCAAACCTCCCATGGTGGCAGCTCAACTTCTACTGAGTGGG
>VWZE01020227.1:422436-458312 GCA_013396675.1 Eubucco bourcierii
AAAAAAGAGAGAGAGAGAGGGAGAAAAGAACACAAATAACACAGAGGAGCCCGGTATGATCCCATTCCACCCCGCGGACGCCTGATGAGAGGGTGTCTGTGGAAGAAGGAAGCATCAGAGACGAGCTGTCTGCTCTCTGGAAGCTGAGGTCCCCGCACCGCCCCGCCGGCTCTCCTCCTCTCATACGGTGGTCGCTGGCCCGTACTGGAGCACCAGAGGGGAGGTCTCCTTGATGCGGACGTAGAACCGCCCCTCGGGCTGGCTGCTTTGGAGGGACAGAGGCAGGAAGTCATCGGGAAGCCACCGCTCGCCCTCGTCGGAGGCGAACACCAGTCCGAAGTGCTCCAGCTGCTCCTCGCTGTAGCAGAAGGCGGCCGAGGTGCCCAGCACGCCGCGGGAGATGGCGTTCATCTCCAGCACCACCAGCTTCACCACCTCCCCAGCGGACGTCTGGCTGGTGATGTGCAGCTGGGAAAGAGAAAGGTGGGAGAGACGGATGGTGAGGGGGAGGAAGGAGGAGGAACCAGGGGCGGGAAGGCGGCACACGGTGTGTCCTACAGCAGTGAAGGCTACAGTGGAGGAACGGCCGCCCCGGTGTGCCCAGTGAGCCAGTGGCAGCAGCCTGGGATGGGGCCGTGGGCACACCATGCCCAGAGACACCTGGCACCCCAACTCGCGCACCACTTGCTTGCCTTCACTGCACTCTCTGCACTCTCTGAGTCCTTCTGCAACAGCTCAGCTCTTGCACGTACCATCTACAGCTCACCAGCTCTGTGCAGGCTGCTCCACCACCCCACGCCCTGCAGCCACACAGCGACAGTGCCAGCCCTGCTCCTGGCACCACGGAGACATTTGCTTCAAGTGCCTCTCACGGGCAGGATCCAGACCTTCAGAGCAGCTGAACCACAACAGCTCTGGCAAACTGGTGCTGAGCAGAAGCCTCTTTGGGAAGCGGCACTGAGTTTCATCCCCTTCAGGAGCTCAGGGTTCTCCTAGCCCTTGCCCTCCCTCTGTGCTGCCTTGGGGACCGCCCTCTGAATCCCAAACGTGGCCAAGAAAATAAGCTCGTCTGGGCTCTGCTTGCTAATGAGCACTGGGAGCCTGCTACTTGACTTCAAAGGGCCTGGAGTGGCACATCCATCCTGGCCCGAGCAAGGTGACGGTTTCCTTTGGCACCTGCATTCAGACTCCGTTCAGAGCACCACGAGCAGTGCCCTGGCAGGAGGGTCTGAGCCTTGGGCCCACATGAACCCTGCCAGCTCCCGGCAGGGCTCAGCTGATTTACACCGTGGAGGAGTCTTTCCTTTGAACTCAGGCTGCTTGCAGAAGAAGAAGGTCAAACACTAGCAAGCAGGCGTGTCCAGAGCTCTGTGACTCCAGAAGCCATGGGGGCAGCCTGCCAGCACCCTGAGAGCTGCCTCCAGCCACAGAGATCTGCAATCTGTGCTCAGATGGAAAATAAACCCCACAAGGCAGGTTTAATAAACCCCCCTCTGCTCCCCTCTGCTCCCTGCATCCTTCCTGGTGGAGTAGAACCTGCCCGTCAATGCTCCCCAGCAGCCCAGCAGCTCTCTCCTCCCTCTGCCGTTTTATGGCCAGGCTTCTCGCAGGCTGCTCCACCAGCTTCAGCTCTGGGCACTGGGAATGTTGGAATGGAAGGAGCTTGGGTCCCTCCCTCCGAAAAGGACACTGAGGGGCTCAAGCAGGTGCAGAGAAGGACAACAAAGCTGAGGAAGAGCCTGGGGAACAGGGCTGGGGGGGAGCAGCTGAGGGAGCTGGGGATGTTGAACCTAGAGATGAGGAGGCTAATGGCAGAGCTCATTGCTCTCTACAGCTGAGGAGGCTGAAGCCAGGTGGGGTTTGGGCTCTGCTCCCTAGTCTCAGGTGATAGAAGGAGACGAACTGGCCTGAAATTGGGCCAGAGGAGGGTTAGGTTGGAGAGAAGGAAAAATGTCTTTGTTGCAAGTGTGGTCAGGGACTGACACAGGCTGCCCAGGGAGGTGGTGGAGTCCCCATCCCTGCAGGTGTTCCAGAAACACGTGGGACATGGTTTAATGGCCAGGGTTGATGGTTGGACTTAATCACCTTGGAGGTCTTTTCCAACCCAAACAATCCTATGACTCTAGGTTTCATGTCTGTCAGCAAAGTAGGTGGCAGAGCCAAAGGGGGACCTGCCTGAACTGTGTTCCCTGTGGGACCCCTTCCATATGAAATCCCACCCAGAGCAGATGCTGGTGATCACAGGTGGAGGTCAGCTCAGCAAGGAAGCCATAATGTAGAGCAACCAGGTGGCAGAGCTGCTCTGATGGACCTCAGTCTTTGCAGCAAGGAGACAGCTTTGCCTGCTTTTCTTCATGGGCTGGACACAACGGCTCCTGCTCTCTCTTTCCCGAAAGCACACAGGGTTGGAGTGGGAAGCACAGAGACCCACGGAGAGGAGGCTGTGGGAGGGCTGGGACAGGGCAGGGAGGTGACAGCTGGGTTTTGGAGCTTATTTTGTTTGAACGAGGGAGACTCATCAAAGTGACCTTTCATAGAATCATAGAATGGTAGAGGTTGGAAGTGACCTCTGAAGATCACCGAGTCAAACCCCTTTGCCAAATCAAGACCACTTAGGGCAGGTCATACAGGAACACTTCCAGATGGGTCTTGAAAGTCTCTAGAGAAGGAGACTCTCTGCTCACTGCCTGCCCATGATGGCTGTCAATAACCCACTGTCAGCTGCTGAACCACAGGCCAGGAGCAGAACCACAGCTCCACTGCCTTGTCCCCCCAAAACACCCTACCCATGGCCCTGCTTGTTCCCTCTGCATCAGTGGTTTTCGCTCCTGCAGATCCAGGTGCCCCATCCTGTGCTGCTGGAGCTTTGTCACTACTGCAGGGGCAAAGGGCCGCAGGGCATGAGTGCTGTGCCATGAAAGCTTCCCTCAGGATGGTGGAGGATGGAAAGGGTAAGTGCTAGGGGAGGAACAGGTGAGCCCCCACTGCCCACATCCCCCATCCTGCCAGCCCTTTCCATCCGGGCACGGAAGAGCTGCTCCACTGCCTGCTGCAGGCTGCGGTACCTTGACGCTGGTGTCTTTGGAGAGTCCAGTTTCGTACTGAGGACAGACCCGCAGGGTGACAGAGCCTGGCTTCTTCCCTCGGTCGCCCAAGCACCCCCCGGGCTGCTCCAGCTGCTCCTGCAAGTTCTGAGTCCACTCGGCCGAGCGCGTCCGGAAGACAGGTTCTGAGCCCTGCCCGCCCCGGCCGCGCTTGGGGCTGGGCGCGGTGCCAGTCCCCAGCCTGAGCTGGCCGCAGTGCTGCCCCGCGGTCCTGCTTTCCGTCGGGGAGCTGTCGACGGAGCCGGGGCAGGACTTTCTGGCCGCCTGGCAGTGGGGCTTGGGGAAGTCCAGGCTGCTGGTGCGGACGCAGTAAGCCTGCCGCTTCTCCGTGATGCGCAGCAGCTCGATCTGCCGGCTGGGCAGCACAAAGTCGCTGTCGTAGAGCTCGGCGGGGGGCTGAGGCTCCCCCGGAGGAGCTGGAGGTGGTGGAGGTGGCGTCTTCAGATCGTGGGTCTGCAGGACATCCGGAGCACTGTCCCGCAGGCTGCGGGCGGCTCTCCTGCTGCAGCACTCGGGCCCCGAGGAGGAGTAGAGCAGGTCGAGCTCCTTCGGGCTCTGTGCCCTGCTGGAGTCGTAGTCGCTGTCGGTGGCCAGGAACACCTCCGAGGAGCCCTCCTCATCTGACAGCCCGTGAGAGTCTGGGAAGGTGTAAGAAGAAAAGAAGGACTCAGCCTTCTGTCAGCCACCCTTCAGTTGTCACAGAATCAAAGAATAATTTGGGTTGGAAGGGACCTTTAAAGCTCATCCAGTCCCACTCCACTGCAGTCAGCAAGAGACAGCTGCACCCAGAGCCGGTTGCTCACAGCCCCACACAACCTGGCCTGCAATGGTGCCAGCCATGGGGCAGCTCCCACTACTCTGGGCAACCGGGGCCAGGCTCTCCCCACCCTCATAGTCAAACATTTCTCCCTTTCCTTCACTTTGAATCTCCCTCTTTGAGTTCAAACCCTCTCTTCTTGTCCTGTCCCAACAATCCCTGCTCAAAAGGCTGTCCCCAGCATTCTTCTGGCCCCTTGAAGCACTGAAAGGCCACCAGAAGATCTCCCTGGAGCCTTCTCTTCTCCAGGATAACCAAGCCCAACTCTCTCAGCCTGGCCTCACAGCAGAGCTTCCACTCTGCCAGCACCACTGTGGCCTCCTCCAGCCCTGCTCCAACAGGACCCTGTCTGTGCTCTGCTGAAGACTCCAGAGCTGCACCAGAACTGCAAGGGGGGGCCTCTTTAAGCATTTACCCCTTTATTCCACACCTGACAATGCACAGGCAGAACCACAGAATCACAGGATGCTAGAAGTTGGAATGGACCTCCAGAGATCATCCAGTCCAACCCCCCTGCCAAGCAGGATCCCCCAGGGTAGTCTCCACAGGACTGCATTCAGGTGGGTTTGAGAGCCTCTTGAGAAGGAGGCTCCACAACCTCTCTGGGCAGCCTGCTCCAGGCCTCTGCCACTCTCACTGTAAAGAAGTTTCTCCTCATGTGGAGCTGAAACCTTCTCTCTTCTACTTTGCAGCTGTTGCTCCTTGGCTTGTTGCTGTGTACCACCCAAAAGAGATTGCCCCAGCCATTTGCCCCCCACCCCTCAAGTATTTGATCAGATCTCCTTTCACACTTCTCTTGTCCAGACTAAGCAGCCCCAGGGCTCTCAGTCTCTCTCCACAGAAGAGATGCTCAAGTCCCCCACTCATCCTCCTGGCTCTCTGCTGGACTCTTTCCAGCAGGTCCCTGTCTCTCCTGAACTAGGGAGCCCCAAGCTGGATACTGTATTGCAGGTGTGGCCTCAGCAGGGCAGAGTAGAGGTTCAGCAGGTCTAGGGAGATTTTCTCCCTAGACCTGCTGGACACACAGGTCCTGCCACAACCAAGACCATACTCCAAGACCAGCCGGAGCAGCCCTCCCGGCCCCGCCGAGCCCAGCAGCAGGAGCTTTGCCGAGCTGTGTCCTTACCAGAGTTAAGCTTACGGCTGGTCTCCGGCGAGGGCGCTGGGGAGGGAAGGTAGTCGAGGTGGGAGGAGCTGGATCGGGGTTTCTCCTTGGTTGCACCACCAGCCTCGCTGAGGAAGCCGCCGAGGGACACCCCGCCCGAGGGCTGCTTGTATCGGGCGTGCTGCAGGGCATCCATGATCCAGCGCATCTCACGCCAGATCTCCTCCATTTGCTGTAAAAAGAACCAAGGAGCCCCTTCAGAAAGCAACCACCAGCACAAGAAAGCCCCCAGCAGAACACAGGCTCTGCTCAGACACCCTGCCCAAGAGGAGGAAGCTCTGGGGAATCCCTGAGTCAGGACATCCCAAGATAGGCTGCCCAGAGAGGTGGTGGAGGTCCTAGCCCTGGAGATGACTCAAGAACAGCCTCGACGGGGCCCTGGGCAGCCTGCTCTGGTTGGAGGTGTCCCTGCTGACTGCAGGGGATGGGCAAGATGACTTTTGAGGGTCCCTTCCAACCCAAGGCAATCTATGCAGACAATGCTCTCTGGGGGGAAGATGCTGCTGCTTCAACCACCAGCAGCTGCTGGACCAGGAGGACCTGCCTGCTGCAGGCAGGAGTGCTGGGAGAAGGCAGCATGGGGCATACCATTCCCAAAATGCACTTCCGGGTCCTTTGCTAGCAGGGTGGGGACCTTTGCATGTGGTCACTGCTGTGACAAGTTGCACCTACCACGAGGTGACTCCATGAGGTCACAGCCACCAAGAGCAGTGAAAAACCTCAGTGCAGATGCTCCTGGATCCCAGCCAAGACACAACTGCCCTGGTCCTGTCCCTGTCCCGTGGACACCATCAAGCCTGGCTCCCTCCCTGAGCACTTCTGCTCCATACCTGGATGTAGTCCTGGATCTGCTGGTGCCTCTGCTTGGCAGTGGAGAGCTCAGAGTCAGAGAAGGCCTCCCTGAGGCTCTGCTGTGACAGGAGTGACTCCAGCTCCAGGAGGGCTGACACCTGGCAGTACTGAGTGATGAACTCCCGGTCATAGGTGAAGAAGTGGACTGGGGAGAGGGAAAAAGAGATGGGAGAAATGAAAATGATGTAGCTGCCCTACATGCTCCTCCCCCTCATCCAGCGCAGGGAGGAGACATCATCGTCCACTAGCCCACCATGACAGCCCCCAGCATTCCCCTCCGTCCCTCTTCTCCTGGGGAAGGAAGACGGAAGAGCTCCAGCCCACTCCACTGCCTATCCCATGTCTCTGGAGGACTCAAAGGACAAGGAGACCATCAAGGTTTGCTTTCGCAGGGACACTTCCCACTAGATCAGGTTGCCCAAAGCCATGTCCAGCCTGGCCTTAAAAACTTCCAGGCATGAGGCTTCCACCACCTCCCTGGGCAATCTGTGCCACTGTCTCAGCACCCTCATGGTGAAGAACTTCTTCCTAATGTCTAACCTCAATCTCCCCTCCTTTAGCTTAGATCCATTCCCCCCAGTCCTGTCACTACCTGACACCCTAAAAAGTCCCTCCACAGCTTTCCTATAGCTTCCCTTCAGCTACTGGAAGGCCACAATAAGGTCTCCTCAGAGCCTTCTCTCCTCCAAACTGAACAACCCCAACTCCCTCAGGATGTCCTCATAGCAGAGGTGCTCCAGCCCCCTCCTCATCCTCATGGCAGCATTCCCTGTCCTCACCTAGCTCGAAGATCTGCAGCGGTAGCGTGAGGAAGCCGGAGCGAGGGGTGTAGGGGTTGTTCTGGCCTGGAGCAGTGCAGACATCATCTGATGGAGGCAGCAGCAGCAGGAAGGAGACCTGGTCCCCAAAGTCCAGCACCTCTTGACTGTACAGACGGAAATCTTTGGCCTGCAAGGAGACACTGCAGGTAGCAGCTGCAAACGTGACCTGCTAGGGCCTCCACCAGCCACAGACAAGTCTTCAGGGACCACCTGCAGCCAGGGGTCACTTCTGTTTCAGCACAGAAGTTCCTGCTTCTGGAATGATCTGCAAGCCTCCCTGTCTCTCATTCTCCTGAAAGTCTCAAAACTACTGGTCCAAGCCACTACAACAGGAGCTCAGAGAAGAATTTTCACGAGCTCAAAGAGGTCCTGATCAAGGAGGTGCCCTCACAGTTGCTTGGCATGCCCAACATGCCTGGCACTTGGGCTAGTGGGCACCTTCCCAGGGAATACTGAGAATGGTGGAGAAGAGATTTCCCACCATGCAGTTTGGCTCCATCCCACCCCTGGCCAGAGACCATCCTGCTTTGGAGGGGCAGAGCTGGGCTGGTCCTGTGCTGCAGGAGCTCAGCCCAGGGCCAGAACACACAGCAGGCAACAATGCAAACCCAGATTCAGTATTCTTGCTTCAGTGTCAGCTCCTCTGGACAGTCTTCCAGGGCAGGCAGACACTTCAGATGTTGGCTGTCCACCACCAGCCTTCTCTTTGCACAGGGTGCCAGTGATGCTTCAGGCCCCCAGAGAGGGCCCAGGGTTTGGGGTACCCCTCCTGCCACAGTTACCAGCATGGTGTTGCACAGCCCCTTCCCAATTTCTGCACCTGCCTGTACCTCTTGCAACGGGATGTTGACGAGGGTCATCAGCTCCTTGATTGCCACTTGGAGCTCCTGAAACAAGTGGTTCTGGGAGGTCTCAGCCTCTGGCTCTGCAGGAACAGGCTCATCCATGCTGGCCATCTTCTGCAGCCATTCCCACTCCTCCCTGGACAAGGTGAGAGAGAGACATGAAGGAAGAAGCTCAGGGTGGACCCGACTGTGCAGTTGCTACCAGAGCTGTTTGCTTAGCTGTTCCTCCCTCATATGGTGCAGCACCACAAGGGATGTTGTGGAGGCAGAGGAGGACCTTGGCTCACTCCATCTCCAGGCGGCAGGACTGTGAGGGAATATTCTGCTGCTGCCAGGAGCCCAAGAGCAGAAGGAAGAGGTCAGTTTGGATGAGATTTTGAGCAGCCTACTGCAGCTGAAGAAGGTCCTTTCCAACCCAACCCATTCCATGATTCTGTGAGGGTGCTCTGAGGCTGGATGGGTCAGAGCAGCCTGGCTGCCCTGCAAGCCCCACCTGGAGACGTTGGGGTTGGAGCGAATCTTGACGTGGCAGAGGATGTTGGGCAGCTGCTCGGGCACCAGCACTCGGATCTGATCCACGGCACTGCAGAGCTTCAAGTAGCCCAGGTAGAGGCCTGGGGAGAGGGCATGGCTGCTCCGCTGGTGGTAAGCCAGCTTGTCCTGAGGAGAAAGGCACTGGGGTGAGCAAGCCCTGGCAGTGGACATCTCCTGCTCTAGTGCTGGCTGCCAGCCCAACCAGCAGAAGGGAAAGAACAGAGCAAATACAATCCAGAGCTGCTGGGATGAACCCAGCACCAGCCTGGTGCCTCCTCTGACAAAGCAACAGGACTTTGCAGGCTGGGTGGGCTCTGCAGCCCTGCTGCCTGCAGCCAGGACCCAACCCTTGGTGGCCTGGGCTTTGCCCTGGGCCTTTCCACCCCAAGGAGAAGCAGGAAGCTCCGCAGTGGAGCCCACCACGACTCCCTGTGCCCAGAGCACTGGTGCAGCACCTGGATGGAGATCAGCAGCGTGTCCAGAGCAGTAGGCTCCTCTGGGGAGGACACTGACTTGCGGCTGCTCTGCAGCTTGCAGACTGGCACCCAGCGGACGCTCTCGAAGGTCTGGTTGGTCTTCACCTCCTTCAGGGTGACAATGAGGATGTTGCCCTGTTTGTCTTTGACAGGCTCAAAGAAGACCTGCCCTAGGTCCTGGATGCCCAGCAGCCCCTGCATGATCACACAATCACAGAATCACAGAACTTTAGAGGTTGGAAGGGACCATCCAGTCCAACCCCACTGCCAAGCAGGATCCCCCAGGGTAGTCTCCACAGGATTGCATCCAGGTGGGTTTGAAAGTCTCTTGAGAAGGAGACTCCACAACCTCTCTGGGCAGTCTGCTCCAGGCCTCTGCCACCCTCACTCTAAAGAAGTTTCTCCTCATGTGGAGCTGAAACCTTCTCTGTTCCAGTCTGTAACTGCTGCTCCTTGGCTTATTGCTGCTGACCAGCAAAGAGCTTGCCCCAGCCACTTGCCCCCCTCCCCTCAGGTATTTGTACACATTGATGAGATCTCCTTTCAGGTTTCTCTTGTCCAGACTAAGCAGCCTCAGGGCTCTCAGTCTCTTCTCATAGGGGAGATGTTCAAGAACCCCTCTCATCCTCGGGCAGGAGAAAGAAGAGTGTCGGGGGACATCCTCGAGGCTCTGCAGGTCTGGGCAGCTGAGGGTGTCCTCTCTGCCAGCTGGAAGCCAATCTGCCTGGCAAAGGCCCACTTGACAACCCCCGGCCCCGAGACTTGCCACAGAAACCGACACTCCATCACCACACTGGAGTCCTGCCAGGAAGGGCAAGGCAGGGGCACCCAGATCTGATGTCGGCCAGGCTGGCACAGCCTGGGTTCTTCCTGGCTGTGGCACATCTGCCTGCTGCTCCCGAGGGTTCCCAGCCTACAGTGCCCCTCCAAATGTGCTCGATCCCTGCCCAGGCCCCACGTCACCTGCATCTGAGAGATGGCCAGCAGCATCTTGAAGCGCGTCTGCAGGATGCAGGAGCAGGAGGACTGGGAGACGGTGACGCACTGCCGCAGCCACAGGATCTCCTCCCACATGCACGACACCTGCAGGGCACCACAGGGCTGTCACCAGCAGCCAACCTTGGCCTGCAGCTGCTCACACAGAGGTGCTCTGGGCAGCCCGTTTGGGTGAGCTGGCTTAGGAAGGAGCGTGGGCACAGCTCCTCTCTCAGCTGCCATTTCACACAGTCACAGGATTGGTCCTGTAGGAAAAGCCCTCCAAGGTCATCAACCATCCACCCAACACCACCACGGCCATGAAACTGTGCCCCCATGTGCCCCAAGTGCCCCAAGTCTGTGGCCATGAAACTGTGCCCCAAAGTGCCATGGCCACACACTTCTTGATCGCCTCCAGGGATGGGGACTCCACCACCTCCCTGAGCAGCCTTTCAGTACTCTTTCAATATGTCACAGGCACCTCAAGATGCCTCCAGAGCCTGTACTCAGGAGAAGCACCACACCATAGCCACCCAGGTGTTTGTCTTCCCCTAGGGCTGAATCCTGCTTAAATTTGGGTAGATAGCAGCCAAAAGAAGAAGGGGGAAGATAGACTTCTCCCTTAGTAGATAAGGGCTATCCAGCCAAAGATTTTCATAGAACCCCAGAGTGGGTTGGGTTGGAAGAGACCTTCCAAGCTTTTCCAGTCCAACTCCCCTAAAGTCAGCAGGGACATCTGTAGCTGGCACAGGTTGCCTAGAGCAACCTGTGCACTTCTTGGTCCATCCTGAGCCCCAGCAAGTGTCAGCCAAGCCCTGGTGCCCAGGTGGAGGGGATGAGTGACACCCTCTTGGTTGGCCTTAGCACTCCTGGACTATAATCAGGTACTAACATCACTCTGCCCCACAGACCATGCAGCAGAGGTCCCAGGGGCCATGTAAGGAAGCCTCCAGATCTTGTGTTGCCTGGTGGTAGTAGCTGGCCTAGCTACATGGAGCATGTGGGGTGTCCCCTGATGCTGCTCCCAGCCCCAAATCTGAGCCAGCCAACCCCATGACAGCCCTCAGTGCTCCACACGACAGGCACCAATGCCCATGAAGGTGCTCTGCAGATTGTGACGCCCACACAGTGGTGGCCATCATCTCAGCACGGCAGACAGACAGAGATGTGCCAGAAGGCAGATTGCTGGTGTGCCCCAGCATGCAGCATAGGGTCCCTGAGGCCCCCCACCTTGGTGAACCAGAGAAAATCCTGCATGAGCAGGCAGGAATAGGTGTCATCGATCTCCACCACAGGGATCTGGTCTTCATGGGTCACCAAGATGTTGTCATCCTTGTAGAAGATGGCTGTCAGGTAGAGACCCCTGCACGGGAGGGAAGACAGACCTCAGGGTCACCCTGAGATGCATTTCCCAAAGGGTCTCTCTCCCAAGAGGGCCCTGCCCCAGATGTCAGCTCTTCTCCAATAGCCCATGGCAGAAGAGGCACATGGCCAGCACAGGAGCAGGAACAGGAGTCCAGAGTTGCCAGCAAGGTGAGCCTGGCTGATGCCATGGCCACAGGATCACAGGATGTTAAGGGCTGGAAGGGACCTTCATAGATCTTCCAGTCCAACCCCTCTGCCAGAGCAGGACCATAGAATATAACTAAGGTTGCACAGGAACACTTTCAAATTGGTCTTGAAAGTCTCAGGAGGAGACTGCACAGCCTCTCTGGGCAGCCTGTGCCAGTGGTCTGGGACCCTTACAGTCAAGAAGTTCTTCCTCATGTTGAGGTGGAACCTCTTGTGCTGTAGTTTCCATCCAATGCCCCTTGTCCTATCCCAGGGCACAACTGAGAAGAGTTTGTCCCCTCCCTTTTGACCCCCAGCCCTCAGCTATTTATAAACATTGATTAGATCCCCTCTAAGCCTTCTCTTCACCAGACCAAACAGCCCCAGGTCCCTCAGCCTCTCCTCACAGGGCAGTGCTCCAGCCCCTTCAGCATCTTCACAGCCCTCCCTTGGACTCTCTCCAGCAGATCCCTGTCCCTCCTGAACTGGAGAGCCCAGAGCTGGATGCAATATTCCAGGTGAGGTCTCAGCAAGGCAGAGCAGAGAGGGAGGAGAACTTCCCCCCATCTGCTGGCCACACTCCTCTTAACGCAAGGGAGGTGGGTGAGGCAGGCATGTGCAGGATGCCAGGGGCCAGGCTGTGGTGCCTGGGGGCCAAGTGTGTGACTAGGGGAATGGTGAGGTCTAGAGGAAAGTGGGGTGCTGGGTGATGCTTGGAGATGGTGCAGGGATCTCGCCATGGGCACAGCTTGGCCAATCCAAATAGAAACACCAAGAAGAAAGAAGAGCTGTGGGCAATGGGACCTATCTCCACTGACACCACCAGCTCACTCTAGGCAAGAGTCCACTCCTGAGCACCCCCAAGCCCTGGTTTGCTGGCACAACTCTCAGCTGTCCCCAGGATGGGCAGCCCTATGTCCCTGCTAGCAGCCAAGCTCCCCCCATCCCCATGCCGGCCTCTCACCGCTTCAGAGTCTTGAGGAACTTGCTGCCAGGATGGAAGAGGTGCTTGAGGCTTTTAGAGACTGAGTGCTTCCTGCTCTGGGGCTGGTTCTTGCAGGGCTCTGGGGAGCAGAGAGCAGAGGATGCAGCTGCAGGAGATGCAGAGCTGCCCTGGTGGGATGGCAGCCTGGTGGCAGAGCTCTGCGGAGGTCTCCACCGCCCGAGCTGTCTCCCTGCTGCACCCATCCTATTCTTGGTTCCACCACAGCCCTGTGACCGTGCCACAAACCTGGGGACACACACACCAGGAGCACCCCCCAGCAGCCCAGCCTCCCCACAGTGCCCTGCACTCACCATGGCAAACACAGTGCTGGTGGACAGTCTTCACCTGGCTCAGCAGATGGTCCAGAGCTTCGGCTTGCCCTCGTCGCCGCGGGGCACGGCCGTCGTACTCCCGCCAGTCTGGGGGGACACAGACCAGCATCACCCCCAGCACCCCTCAGCCTGGGCCATAAAGGGCTTCTCATCCCCTTATCCCCATGGCATGGCACCTCCTGGCACCCTGCCCGGCTGTCCTGCGGGCACAGCACGATGTGGCGTAGCACAGCAGCAGCTGTGGCTGCTGGGCACCTCTGGGCAGGCTGAGCTTTGGGGACATGCCCAGTGTTGTGCCACTGGGAACACTCAGGAGAACCCCAGCTCTGCACAGCACCCCACAGCCACCAGCCAGCCCGCAGCAGAGAGCAGGAACAAGGTGAACAAGGTCCTGCCTGTTATTGCTGCGCTTCCGTGGCCTTAAAATACACAACTCCTTCTAGCATCTTCCTCCAGGCCTTCCTTGCAGCTGCAGCCTGCTCCAGGTGAGTGCTGGGCGCTGAGGATCACCTCAGCACACACAGAACTCAGCTCCTCTGCCAGCGGCAGGGCCCAGAGCAGGAGGACAGCCTCAGCTTTACGTTAATTGCTTCCAACACCCCCCGCGTCCTGCCCGCTGCTGTTTTCCATGGAAAGTTCAGCTCTGTTAGCTTTGGCTGGGGCTCACCACTATTTTTAGGAGCTTCCAAAACACCCAGGGAGGTGCCAGACTGTATTCTGCTGGCCCAGGGAGATGATCTTCACTGAAGGGAGAAATATTAATGGAGACAAAAATAACTGAAGCCCACTCGTGCCTGATTCACTTCAGCCACGCAGTGTTCATGCTACCTGGATCTCGGCCATGTGGAACATGACCCAGGATGAAAAACAGGATACAAAGTGGGTCAAACACCACTGGTACCAGCTTCCAGTGCAGGGCAGAGCCAGGGCAATGCAGTGCATGCATAGGCTCACTATAGGCATTCATATACTTTGAGCCGGGCAGCCCAAAAGCCAGCTGTGTGCTGGCTGCAGGGAGAGCAGCAGCACAGGGAGGGGATTCTGCCCCTCTGCTCTGCTGTGACCTCACCTGCAGCACTGCCTCCAGCTCTGGTGTCCCCAGCACGGGAAGGACCTGGAGCTGCTGGAGAGGGGCCAGAGGAGGCCACGAAGATGATCAGAGGCTGAAGAACCTCCCCTGTGGGGACATGCTGGGAGAGTTGGGGCTGTTCAGTCTGGAGAAGAGAAGGCTCCAGGGAGACCTCAGAGCAGCCTTCCAGCACCTGGAAAGGCTGGAGGAGAGCTGGGAAGGGACTTTTGACAAGGAGTGCCAGGATGAGGGACAATGGCTTTGAGTTGGGAGAGGGGAGACTGAGAGTGGAGACGAGGAAGAAATTGTTTGCAGTGAGGGTGGGGAGAGACTGGCACAGGTTGCCCAGGAAGAGTGTGCATTTCTCCTGCCTGGAGGTGTTGAAGGCCAGGTTAGATGAGGCATTGAGCAACCCACTCATGAGCAGGGGGTTTGGAACTGGATGACCCCCAAGGTCCCTTCTAAGCCAGCGCTTTCCAAGATTCTATGAGCTCTATCTTTTCCTCTCTACACACTGCTGCTGTGGTGTTTGTGTACATGCAAGCAGAACTCCACATGGTGCCTGCTTACCTTGGGCACCTCAGGGCATTCACTGCTCACTTGCAGCACCATGCCTGCTCCCTCACTGCCAGCCACAATGCGTGACTGACCGTGTACCCACCACCCTCCGGCCTCTTGTCAGGGTGGGCCTAGACTCTCCAGGTGCACGTGGGACTGCTTCTCACACATCTGACAGTACTGGTCCCATGGGATCAGCATGCAGTGGAGACCCATCTTGGGAGCAGCACCATGGGGCAGAGGCCACCTCAGAGTCTGGTCAGCCCTGAACTTCACTCTTTGGGACTGTTCCTTCCAGATCAGTCATGAAATCACAAAATGGCTTTGTTTGGAAGAGACCTTTAAGATCAGAGAGTCCAGCCCCTAACTCAGTATTGCCAGGTCACTGCTAAACCATGACCCTCAGCACCACATCTACACAGCTTTGAAACCCCATCCAGGCATGGGGACTCCACCTCTTCCCAGACTGATCCTCCTGGTCTGTCTCCCTCAACATCTTGGGGTGCTTTGTGCACCTCTGGGAGGCTTTTCTACTCTGGTGCCCTGGTGACAGCGTGGGAACATGAGTGTGGACAGACCAAAGCTGGTCTCTGGTGGGGCTCATGCTCCCCATTCCAGCTCAATGCCAGGAAATGCAGGTCCCTGGAGCTGGGCTGAGTGGGTGAAAGCATGGAGTGGCACAGGGAGAGTTCCAGACCCTTTACCATCCGGGACCAGGATGGCTCCAAACACTGGTGGGACACCTCCAAGGGCTGAGTTGGGGCATCCCACCACCGTCACCCATCAGCACAGTTTTGCACAGGCTTGGTCACTTTGACAAAGCAAAACATCCTCTCTCTTGCTTCCTCCTTAGGATGAGTTGATGCAGGTGGTCCAGAATGGCACAGCCTAAAGGCAGCCAGAAGTTCAGGTCAAAAAATGAAGATTTGACAAAGCTCCTCCTGGCTGGAAGCACCATCCCAGGCACAGCCTCCTTGCCTGCTTCAAGACCCCATGTACTGCATCTGCTTCCCCATCCCAGCAACAAGAAGGACTCCTGGATTGCACAGGGAACTGCCACCTCCTCCCAACCATCCATTCCACAGCTGCTGCCAGTTCCCACAGCCATTCCCAGTGGTACTTACTGGAAGGGATGGCGAAAGGGGGCACGGAGGCTTGCGGGGGACCCCAGCCCTTCATGTTGTAGGCAGACACCCGGACGTAGTAAGCTGTGCCCTGCAAGGAGGGAACCACACTCAGCACACACTGGCACCTCTCCTGGCTCAGTGTGCAAGAGAAGGAGCATCTCCCCTAGCCCAGTACACCCACTATACCACCAGGAGCACTAAACCGGGAGCCTGCAGCCTGGGTCTCCTGCTCTGACCTCCCCCACTGTACAAAGCTCTTGTTATCAGACACTAGAGAATCCCCACGCATGAGGTGGGAGGGTGGGTCTGGAAGGAGGCACGGGAAGGAAGGCCCTTGTAAGAGCCCTGGGGGGAGGCAGGGGAGGGAGGGAGTGCCATTGTAAGAGTCCATTGCTGGGAGATGCTCCAGCCCTAGAGACATGGAGGTTCTGCAGCCTGCAGAGTCGAGGTGTTGCCTTCCCACTGGAGACCTGGAGCTGGCTACCCACTGTGGAGCTGGTAGCATGATGACAGTGACTGAAGGCCCCCAGCCAAGCTGCCAGATGTTGTGGGGCCTTCAGGCTTTCATGAAGGCAGAAAGGAGCCTGCAAAGCAGCTCTCAGAGCGTGATGGATGGGCTTGGGCCAGCTTCTTGCAGCAGCACTGCTGCGGGGCTGCTCCAGCCCCATCCTGCGTGTGCCAGGGCAGCCCCATCCCTCCGTGTGCCAGGACAGCCCAATCCCACCATATGCCAGGGCAGCCCCATCTTGCCATGTGCCAGGGAAGCCCCATCCTGCCATGTGTCAGGGTAGCCCCATCCTGCCGTGTGCCAGGGCAGCCCCATCTCGCCATGTGCCAGGGAAGCCCCATCACACTGTGTGCCAGGGCAGCCCCATCTTGCCATGTGCCAGGGCAGCCCCATCTCACCATGTGCCAGGGAAGCCCCACCACACTGTGTGCCAGGGCAGCCCCATCTTGCCATGTGCCAGGGCAGCCTCATCTCGCCATGTGCCAGGGAAGCCCCACCACACTGTGTGCCAGGGCAGCCCCATCCTGCCATGTGCCAGGGCAGCCCCATCTCGCCATGTGCCAGGGAAGCCCCATCCCACTGTGTGCCAGGGCAGCCCCATCTTGCCATGTGCCAGGGAAGCCCCATCCTGCCATGTGTCAGGGTAGCCCCATCCTGCCGTGTGCCAGGGCAGCCCCATCTCGCCATGTGCCAGGGAAGCCCCATCACACTGTGTGCCAGGGCAGCCCCATCTTGCCATGTGCCAGGGCAGCCCCATCTCACCATGTGCCAGGGAAGCCCCACCACACTGTGTGCCAGGGCAGCCCCATCTTGCCATGTGCCAGGGCAGCCTCATCTCGCCATGTGCCAGGGAAGCCCCATCACACTGTGTGCCAGGGCAGCCCCATCTTGCCATGTGCCAGGGCAGCCTCATCTCGCCATGTGCCAGGGAAGCCCCATCACACTGTGTGCCAGGGCAGCCCCATCTTGCCATGTGCCAGGGCAGCCTCATCTCGCCATGTGCCAGGGAAGCCCCATCACACTGTGTGCCAGGGCAGCCCCATCTTGCCATGTGCCAGGGCAGCCTCATCTCGCCATGTGCCAGGGAAGCCCCATCACACTGTGTGCCAGGGCAGCCCCATCTTGCCATGTGCCAGGGCAGCCTCATCTCGCCATGTGCCAGGGAAGCCCCATCACACTGTGTGCCAGGGCAGCCCCATCTTGCCATGTGCCAGGGCAGCCTCATCTCGCCATGTGCCAGGGAAGCCCCATCACACTGTGTGCCAGGGCAGCCCCATCTTGCCATGTGCCAGGGCAGCCTCATCTCGCCATGTGCCAGGGAAGCCCCATCACACTGTGTGCCAGGGCAGCCCCATCTTGCCATGTGCCAGGGCAGCCTCATCTCGCCATGTGCCAGGGAAGCCCCATCACACTGTGTGCCAGGGCAGCCCCATCTTGCCATGTGCCAGGGCAGCCTCATCTCGCCATGTGCCAGGGAAGCCCCATCACACTGTGTGCCAGGGCAGCCCCATCCTGCCGTGTGCCGCTGCAGCTCTCCTGCCCTGAGAGTGGCTGCAGGGCTCTGCCACCGGTGCCCTGGCCAAGCCCCTCTGCCTGCACCAGCGGCTTTGCCTACTCCTGGAGCCAGTGGTCCCAGCGACTGCTGACCAGGAGGAGCAGCATGAGGGTGATCCCTCATGTTCCCATTCCAAGCTCCACACCCCCCTGGTCCCCACCCTGCTCCATCTTTCTCCAAGAGGCTGGTGCCTGCAGCCAGATGGCAGCCCCTGGGGAGAGGACAGCTGCCAGGCAGGGTGCCCCCCATGGTTCTCCGGGAGATAAAACGGCAGGGAGCCCCAGCCCATGGCCCCACTGAGCTCTCAGAGATGGAGATGGAGCTAGTTCCCTCCCTCCAATGAGTGAGGGGTGGGTCAGTGCAGGTGGCAGAGGAACCAGACGCTGATTTTTTGCCCAGGAGGAGCATGGATGGAGGCAGAGGATAAATCAGGCACTCACTGAACAGGTCCTTTCTGCCTTTCACTGGCGAGCATCCAGGCATCCAGTAGAGAGGATTCCCTACTTCCAGGAGCCTCTCCAGGACACCCATATGCACCTTGGCACAATCCTATCCTGCTGGAGACAATGCCTAATCCCCTCCCCACAGCACCTCACAGAGAATGCTGTACCCAGAGGCTTCTCTCAGCCCTGGGCTCTCCCCTGGCAGCCCACACCCCCATGAGGCAGCCCAAAAGCTCACCGATGTCAGCCCCTGGATGGTGTAGTGCAGGTTCTTCAGCTTGTCCACCACAGCCTCCCCCAGCACTGGTGAGAAGTTGGATGAGCAACTCCACTCCACTGGAAGGAGAGAGAGACCCTAGGGTGTCAGGTGGCCCCTGAGCAGGGACAGGCCACCAGGGCTGGCTAATTCATGTTGGGGCCAGCAGCTGCAGTGGTACAAGGGTAGCACCAGAGCTGGGGGCAGTGGAGTGAAGACAGGGGAGTCTGATGCAATGGCAGCAACAACACAGCAAGCTATGGACCTCCTCACCAAGCCGTGCCAGGCAGGGTCAGCACCCTCAAGCAATGGGTCAGGAGATGGGGATAGAGGAATGGATGCATTCATGTGTGACCTGTCCTAGGTGATCCTGCTCTGGTAAGGGGGGGTTGGACTTGATGATCATCAGGGGTCCCTTCTAACCCCTACCATTCTGTGATTGATTCTACAAAACTGCCCCAGAAGGCAAAGATATCTGGTTTAAGTGGATGAGCGGCACAGGAGGTGCAGGATGGCAAAGTCCCACCAGTGTGCAGGACAAGGCATTGGGGAAAGAGGTTGCCTGAGTTTTGCCATGGTGCAGGACACTGCTGTGGTGCAAATGTTACAGTCTGCAGCCCTGCCTGCCCCACATTTAGGTGCAAAGGCAGCTCAAAGAGGGCTCAGCAGCACTGCCCATGCCCCTGGCAAAGCATTGGTATGGCTGAGCATGGGCTGAGTGTGTCTACTCTCAGCACACGCAAGCGCCTGCCATGGCTGCATGCCCTCTGCACTGCTATGTGGACCTTGGTCCTTACCTTTGTACTTTGTGACGACAGCAGAGTTGACACTTAGGGGCTCCCAGAAGGTCACCTGCACCGAGGAGCTGCTGGCCACAGAGAGGTGGACGTTGGTAGGGGCATCTGGCACTCCTGGGGACAGAGAGAGGGACCACTACAGGGAGGATGGTCACTCTGAACCCCTCCTGGTGCAGCTGGTGAAGAGCCTTGAACACAAGTCTTAAGAGGAGCATTTGAGGGAACTGGAGTTGTTTAGTCTTCAGAAGAGGAGGCTGAGAGTGACCTCATTGTCCTCTACAATTCCCTCAAAGGAGTTGGGAGCCAGGTGGGGTTTGGTCTCTGCTCACATGCAACAACTGACATGACAAGAGGGAATGGGCTCAAGATGTGCTAATTGACGTTTAGGTTGGATACTAGGAACTATTTCTTCCCAGCAAGGGTTCTCAGGCACTGGAAGAGGCTGCCCAGGGAGCTGGTGGAGTCCTCATCCCTGGGGGTGTGTAAAAGCTGTATGGATGTGGTGCTGAGGGTTGTGGTTTAGGGGCAGTGGCACAGCAGCTGTGGTGGGGTTGTGTGCTTTGGGCAAGCAGTTGGGCTTGGTGATCTCTGAGGTCTCTTCAAACCTCAGCTGCTCTCTGGTTCTGTGTTCCTGGGCCTCCTATCATGCTCAAGGAAGTGGATTTAGACTGGATGTTAGGGACAAGCTCTTTACCATGAGAGTAGTGGAACACTGCAATGGGGTGCACAAGGGGGTGGCTGAGGACCCATTCCTGGAGATATTCAAGGTGAGGCTGGGCAGGGCTCTGGGCAACCTGATCTAGTGGAGGATGTCCCTACCGACTGCAGAGGGGGTTGGAGTGGATGAGCTTTGCAGCTGCCTTCCAACCCAAACCATTCTATGATTCCCAGAGCGCTGACCCTATGCAGGGTGCAGGGAGCTGCTCCAGTCCCGTGCCAGTAGGCGCACAGCCTCCTCTCCCTCCCCAGCAGGGAGGGCTGCCCCCGAGGCCCCGCCCGCCCCCGGGGCCTGCTGCGGGCACTCACGGGCATGCTCAAAGCCTGCCTTCATGCGCTTGTAGAGCCGGTAGCGCCACTCCCAGGCCTTCAGCTGCTTCTCCTTGTCGGAGCAGTCGGTGCTGGGCGCCTCGTTCACCACCTGTGCCGTCAGCTCGTTGACGCGCTGCTCCGCTTCCCGCACCAGCGTCGACACGTGCAGCGAGCGGCTCTCCAGGCTCACGACTGCCGCGCCCGCGGTGAGGACAGCCCACAGGGAGGGAAGAGAAGGTGGTGAGACACAGTCCAGGCTTCACTGAGCACCAAGTTACCACCCCGAGACCCTGCCCTCCCCTCCATGTCCTGCTCCTGGGCGTGCTCCTGCTCTCAAGGCGTGGCTGCTTCACGACAACCTGCAGCAGCTTCCCAGAGCCCAGTGACTAACTCCCCACCCAGACCCTGCCGTACTCTGCTCCGCCAGGTTCCATCACCTGGGTCTCCACACCAACTCACAGAGTGGGCTCTCCTCTGCACCTGCCTGCACCACGGCCCTGGCAACGTCCCAGAGGCTGATGACCACCTCCCCACCCAGACCCTGCAGTGCTCTGTTCCACCAGGTTCCATCACCTGGATCTCCACACCAACTCACAGTGTGGGCTCTCCTTTGCTCCTGCCTGCAGCAGGGCCCTGGCGATGGGAGCATTGTTGGTCATGATGGCGATATCCAGGGGCAGTAGCCCCTCGCTGTTGGGAGTGTTGAGGTCCAGCTCCTCAGGGCTGTACTGCTTCAGCAGCTCCTGGACCCTGTCCAGATCCTGCAGCTCCACAGCCTCAAAAAGGGCAGCATTGCTCTGGAACTGGGTCCAAGGAGAAACAGATTGGCTGAGCATGGAGCACTCTACCCCCATCCCACCAAACACCCCAGCCCTACACCAGCACCCTACCCCAGCACACCACAAACCCAAGCAAAGCAGCCCCACATGCTGCAGTGCACCAGCTCCTTGCAGACACAACCGGATGATGCTGAGCAAACTCCTCAGACCAGCTCCAGCTGAACTCGCTTCAGGCTGTCTTCCCACTTAGGGAGCTGCACCCAGATGACAGCATGACCCACGGGAGGAGCCCTCATGCCCACTGCCACCAGCAGGGCAGGATGGAGCCATGGGGCACTGACCAGGTAGGACTTGCGGAGCTTGTCCTTGTCGGCACGCCCGGCCAGGCTGCCCTCGTCGAAGGAGGTGTAGTTGACGCGGAACTTCCCGGACAGGTTGCGGTAGAGCCTTTTGGCTGCATTGGGTGAGGAAGGGCCTGGAGGCTTCCTGGCCTGCGCCAGCTGCAGGTCCCGCATCTGCTGCGTCATCTTAGGGGACGAGGACCTGGGAAAAGACAAGGAGGAGTGGGGAAACCATGAGTGGAGGATGTGCCAGAGAGGAAGAAGGGCAAAGAGAAGCACAGAATAGCTTGGATTGGAAAAGACCTCCAAGAGCATCCAGTTCAGCCAGCAACCCAGCACCACCATGGCCACCAAACCCTGTCCCCAAGGGCCATGGCCAAATCTTTCTTCAACGCCTCCAGGGATGTGGAATCCACCATCTCCCTAGGCAGCCTGGGACAGTCCCTGACCACTCTTACAACAAAGACATTTTCCCTCCTCTCCAACCTAACCATCCCCTGGCACAATTTCAGGATATTGCCTCTCCTCCTATCACCTGACTAGGTGAGCCTGAGAGTCCAACTCCCAGCTGGCTCCAGCCTCCTCTCAGGGAGCTGTAGAGAGCAATGAGGTCTCTCTTCAGCCTCCTCTTCTCCAGACTAAGCAACTCCAGGTCCCTCAGCTGTTCCTCCCTGGCATGGTTTTCCAGACCCTTCCCCAGCTTTATTGCCCTTCTCTGGACTTTTTCCAGCCCCTCAATGTCCTTCTTCGAGTGAGTGGCCCAAAACTGACCCCAGTATTTAAGGTGCAGCCTCACGAGTGCCCAGTACAGGGGCACCATCACTTCCTTACTCCTGCTGGCCACTCTATTGGTGATCTGGGCCAGGATCACTTAGGAAAGAGAAATAACCATTTTGTGAGACCCTTCAGGAAACTTTGTCCTCCCTCTTGTATTTGAGATCTCCCTGCTGCCCAAGTCCTCCTCTGTCCAACTCCAGCTTCCACTTGGAAGTGAAAACAACTCTTTTAGCAGGCTTGTTAACAAGATCCCTAATACCACTGTGGTTGCCCTTCATCCAAGGAGGCAGCAATGCTCCCCCACATCAGGAAAGGAAGGAAGACTCCAAAAGCAGCTCTCTGAAAGCTGCTGTAAACCCCGTTGTGAGAGATCCCTGTTCTATCTATGCCTTCAGACTCAAGGTTCAAGCAAGGGAGGGTGCTTTGGAGCAGAAGCCCTTTTCTCTGCCAATTAAAATACGTGGCAAATGCCCCAGCCCAGGCAGACAGCACAGCTTGGAGGACGTTCTCTCAGAGATGGTAGAAACAGAGACGACACAGAGAACCTTCTCATTATTTTTCCCCTCCTCTGATTTGCTTTTAATGAGAGGCAAAGAGACAGAAATAATTCCGAGCCGAGGAGCGAACATCGATCTCCATCAGCCCAGCTGCCCCAGGGATAAAAGGGTTTCCTGCCCTGTGGTTATGACTCATCTGGACTTGGGGAAATCAGCTTGATTTATCTGGAGCTAAACTTCGTGGTGGAGCAACTGATAGCTCAAAACAACACCCACAGATGTCATGCCCTCAAGGTAGGACCAGCCAACACCAGCTCACCACCACGGCAAAGCCCCATCCTGCAGGGAGGTCCTATCTCCCCTGCTTCCCTGGCCCCGGCGCCACTGAGCTAAGTGCACCTCAGCCACAATCACTTCTTGTTCCTGATTATTTACCTCCCTCCCTGCAAACTCTGCAGCAGGGCAGGGGAGCTTTGCCTTGACCCCAGCAGTTCAGCCTTCTGGCCGTGGATGTGTTTGTGACCGTCGGGGAGGTGGTGTGGACATCACGTCTGCAGTGCCATAAATCCACACCGCGGCAAACTCCGGCTCCCTCTCCATGGAAAAGCTGAGGTTCTGCGAAAGGATGTGTCAGGGTTGGCCAGCCCCAGCTCGTGGAAGCAGTGCAAGGAAGATTTGTTTCTAAAAGCAGACAAGGATGGATGTGCACAAGACAGCTCCATCCTCCCCCTCCTGCAGAGGACACAACGGAGCCGCGGGGCCGTTCATCACGTCATGGCTCCTCCACATTCTGGGCTTCAGTGTTCCCAGCACTGAGGAACTTGGCCCAGGGAACAGCGTTAAGAGTTGTTGTCATTAGAGGCTTTTAAGTGCATTTTCTTTAAGGGTGTGGCCTCTCCAAGCCTCCAGCAGAGAACCAGTCCACGGCAGACAGGACTGCCCAGTCCCACCAGCCGAGCTGTAAGGAGCCTTGCCTGCCCTGAGCCCAGTGGGACCCAGCTGTCCTTCCCCAGGCACAGAATGCCAGCAGGGTGGGGTTGGAAGGGACCTCTGAGGATCATCCAGCCTAACCCCCTGCTAAAGCAGGGCACCCACAGCAGCTTGCCCAGAAGCACAGTGCCCAGCTGACCTTGGAACCTCTCCAAACAAGGACACTCCACAACCTCTCTGGGCAGCCTGCTCCAGGCCTCCACCACCCTCACACCAAACAACTTTCTCCTCCTGCCCAGATGGAACCTCTTGGGTGCCACTTTGTGCCCTTGCTCCTTATCCTGGCCCTGAGCACCACTGACAAGAGTTTGTCCTCAGCCTCTTGCCCCCCACAGCTCCTTTAGCTCTTGCTGAGCACTGCTCAGATGCCATCTGGGGCTGCTTCTCTGCAGGCTATCAGCCACAGGGGCTCTCAGCTTTTGCTCCTCCCAGAGCTGGTCCAGGTCCCTCAGCAGCTTTGCTGCCTCCAGTGGACTCTCCAGTAGTTCTTTGCCCTTCTTCAACTGGGGAGCACAGAACTGGGCCAAATACTCCAGCTATAGCCACGCCAGGGTGCCCATAGGGATGGCCTGTACTTGACACCTGCTGCACCAGATCTGCAAATCCCTCTCTCCTACTCAGAGATAGGGGCAAGGGGCATAGGTATATGGGCAGGCTGAGCATCCTGTCCAGATCTGGTTATGGAATCAGAGAATCACAGAATTGCCTTGGTTAGAGAAGCCCTCCAAGCTCATCCAGCCCAACCAGCAGCCCAGCATCACCATGGCCACCAAACCCTGACCCCAAGTGCCATGGCCACACCTTTCTTCAACACCTCCAGGGATGAGGACTCCACCACCTCACTGGGCAGCCTGGGACAGTCCCTGACCACTTTTGCAGCAAAGAAACTTTTCTGCCTCTCCGATCTAACCGTCCCCTGGCCATTTCCTTTCCTGTCACCTGGTCCTAGGGAGGTTGCTGGGAATCACAGCAATCATCCCACACAACCTCCCACCAGTAGGAGCCTGTTCTGTGGCCTCATTTCCCAGCTAAGCTGTTGGTGATGGCAGTGACCTTTCTCCAGCCACATCCTATGACTGGTTGGTCCCTGCTGTCCCCTGTGTTGGCCCTGGAAGGGGTGAGTTCAAAGGCACCATGCTCCTGGGGGCAGCTTGGGCAGCTGGCACCTCGTAAAGCTGCTCCTCTCTGTCTGCAGCCTCGTGCAGCCGAGAGAGAAGCCACAAGGCTCCATGTACAAGAAAAAGGGAGGGTGAAAAATTTTGAAGCTTTGAAAGGGTGAGGCTTGGGGTGGGGAGCAGAAGAATCACAAGAACGGTTTGGGTTGGAAAGGACCTTAAAGATCATCCCACTCCATGCCCCCTGACATGGGCAGGGACACCTCCCACCAGCCCAGGTTGCTCAAGGCCTCATCCAGCCTGGCCTTCAACACCTCTAGACAGGGGGCATCCACAACCTCCCTGGGCAATCTGTGCCAGTGTCTTCCAACCTTCACTGCAAACAATTTTTTCCTCACCTCTAGTCTCCATCTCCCCTCTTCCAGCTCAAAACCATTGCAGAAGGCCTGGATCCTTCAGAGCTTGTTGCAGCCCTGTGGATGTCTGTGGTACATCAGCACCAGGGATGTTTTCCTGAACAACAGTTCAGTCATAGGGTTATCCAAAAAATAAACAAGTGAGGGACAAGAGAGGCCTGAAAACAAGGTGCCAGTGAAAGCCAACCCAACCCAGCCAACCTCACCCCAAACTGGCAGCTCCCATCAGGAGATCACCTTGAAAGAAAAGTTGTTTCCAACACAGTCAGAGCCCAGGGAGGGTCCTTCCTCCCCTGAGCGCACACAGCCATGCTCACTCTTGGCACACACAGCAAATCACAGCCAGCCACAAGCACTCCTGCACCAAATACTCTCTGTCAAGTCCTCTCCAGCCCCTAACACTCATGGGGACACGGATCAGGAGTGCATCATCCAGCACAAAGAGGAGCTGCTGTTGCACCCACATTTCCCACTCTTCCTGCTGGAGCAGAAGCAATGTTTCAGGACTGGAGCAATAAAGACTGGATCCAAAATGGAGCACAAGTAGGGGAGAACGCCTAAGGAGTGGATTTCATAACCCACCAAAAGGCAGCTCAAGGCTAGGGTGAAATCACAGAATCCTAGAATGGTCTGGGTTGGAAGGGCTCTCCAAAGCTCATCCACTCCAACCCCTCTGCAGTCAGCAGGGACATCCTCCGCTAGATCAGGTTGCGTGAGCCCTGCTGAGCCTCACCTTGAGTATCTCCAGAGATGGGGCCTCAGGCACCTTCCTGGGCAACCTGCTGCAGTGTTCCACCTCCCTCATGGCTTGTTCCTCACATCCAATCTAAATCCAATTCCTTGAGCATGATGGGAGGCCCAGGACCGTAGAAGCAGAGAGCTACTTAGGTTGGAAGAGACCTCTGAGATCACCAAGGCCAACTGCTCACCGAGAGCTCACAACCCCACCACTGCTGCTGAGCCACTACCACTAAACCACAACCCTCAGCACTACATCCACGCAGCTTTTAAACACCTCCAGGGATGGGGACTCCACCAGCTCCCTCATGGTAAAGAACTTGTTCCTAACACCCAGTCTTTGCTTGATCCAAACAGACATTTGGTGGCATAAAAGCCAAAATAGGCATTTTCTGGGTGTGATCTCTTGGCAAGGCAGGCCAGGAGCTCTCCTGGGGTAAATCCTTGTGGAAGAGGTGAAGCCAGTAGAGATGGGCTGGGGTGCAGAGCCAAGAGCCTGACTTGGGCATTGCCCTGTGAGGCAGCAGGACACATCTTGAGGCAGCTGCACATCCTGAGGTGTGCAGAGCTCAAAGGTGTTTCAGCACTGTGTGGAGACTCAGGCATGCAAAGGGAGATGGAGCTAAGCTCTTCTGCTCCACGGAAACATCTCCCTGCCTGCAGAATGCATTTGCTTATGGAAACCTGGGCCTGGGGAAAGGCACCAAAAGGGGATCCAGTGCTTGGCTTGTGTGTTTCCTACAGATTTTCTCTTTTCCCCCACTTGGCAGAGCCGCTGGGCTTTGTTTGGAGAGGAGCTGAAGCGAGTAGCCCCATTCTGTTTAGCAATAACAACTCACTCATATAGATCCTGCTCCTGCCAGGACATTTTTGTTGGAGCTCCAGGAGCCTGATGTTGTTAGCCCAGCGCTCAGAGCAGCTCCTCGTGGAGCCCAGGAGATGCTGCACCCAAGTTCATACAAGATGTCCCAAGCGTCAGGCAGCAGCTGTCTCTGCTGTCTCCATATCAGGCACATCATGGTACATATAGGTGCCACATGAGGAGCTGGTACACCTGAGGCAGCAGATAATGGATCCATGGGCACAGAGCACATCATGGGCACACTGCACATCATGGGTACACTGCACATCATAGACTCAGAGACACATCATGGGCACAGAGACACATCATGAGCACAGAGACACATCATAGGCTCAGAGACACATCATGGGCACAGAGACACATCATGGGCACACTGCACATCATGGGCACACTGCACATCATAGGCACAGAGACACATCATGAGCACAGAGACACATCATAGGCTCAGAGACACATCATGGGCACACTGCACATCATGGGCACACTGCACATCATGGGCACACTGCACATCATAGGCACAGAGACACATCATAGGCTCAGAGACACATCATGGGCACACAGTACATCATGGGTACACTGCACATCATGGGCACACAGGCACATCATAGGCACAGAGACACATCATGGGCACACTGCACATCATGGGCACACAGACACATCATGGGCACACAGCACATATAGGTGCACAGACACATCATGGGCAAACAGGCACATCATGGCCACGCTGCACATATAGGTGCACAGACACATCATGGGCACACAGACACATCATGGGCACACAGACACATATAGGTGCACAGACACATCATGGGCACACAGACACATCATGGGCACACAGCACATATAGGTGCACAGACACATCATGGGCACACAGACACATCATGGGCACACTGCACATATAGGTGCACAGACACATCATGTCCATGGCATTGGATTTGGACTCCCAGCAGCTCAGTACTCAAAGAAGGTGGAGAAGATGAGCACATCCCAGGTGAGATCTGCAGCATCTCATCAGCGTTCAGCATCCTCCACCTCCGCAGGGGCAGAGGTGGAGGATACCCTCACGAAGGCAGGATGTTGGCAGCATCGTGGCTCACTGTTACCTGGATCAGGAGGAGTTTGCATCCCTTGGGGAATGCTCCTACTGAGAGTTCAGCAGCTGCAGAGTGGTGAGGACCCCTGTGACCAGCCCTCAGCCTACTGCCAGAGGGGCCATGGCTGCAGGGATGCAAGGGGCTGGAGATTGCATGTCCCACTGCAGGGGGCTGGCTGGTCAGTCAGTGGTGTCCTCCTAAGCCAGGCTGTGTCCCTGCTGCAGCACAGCAGGGAAGAGCCTGCCCTGCAGCTCTCTTCTCCACCTCACCTCCCTCTTAAATCACAGGCTCTGAATTTGAGAGGGAAGGAGACTTCAGGGCTCCAGCAGAGCTTCAGAGCCAACCAAGTAGATCACTTGGTGACAGTCTGTGGAGGCCTCCCATAAAACTCCCCTTTGCTGCAGGCCCAGAAGTGCTGCTGGGGGGAGGAAAAGGGAGCAGAGACACTGGAGCAAGTACACAAGCAAGTTGCTGCTCCTTTCTCTTATTTTTTCTTTTTTATAATTAAGCATCCTGATCACTGTTCTCAGAGGGGCTCTGAAGGAGCCTCTGGCTCAACTCCCATTCAAATATGACCCAAATCAGGCTTTGTGTTCCTCAGTCCCCACTGACACTGCCATCAGGGTTGGGGCTGCTGTCCTGTACACGCTGCAGTCACAGAGTGGCACCATCCTGGCCCTACTCACACACACAGGTTCCTCCTGGGCAGTTGCTGCATAGCCTTGGCCACCAGGACACTTCTCCTTGTAGACTGTGCTAAGGGGTGGTGCACAAAGGCTGGTTCTCTAGCCAAGGCAGACAATGCTGGCAGTGCCATTGGTCTGTAAGCACCAGCCTTGAGCTGAAGTGGGAACCGGCTGGCACAGCCTGGCATCAGGCACACCAAGCCATCCCTTGAATGAAGGGAAATATAAAATCTCAGAGGCTCACACAGGTTCCATGCATGGACCTGGGTCAGGATAGTGATACTGGAGGGAAGAAAGAGCCCATGTCAGGCTCTTGCCTCTGCACCCCAGCACAGCTCTGCTGGCTTCACCTCTTCCACAAATATTTACCCCAGGAGAGCTCCTGGCCTGCCCTGCCAAGAGATCACACCCAGAAAGTGCCCATTTTGGCTTTTATGCCACCAAATGTCTGTTGGAGATCATGTGAAGACTGGATGTGAGAAACAAGTTCTTTACCATGAGTCTGCTGGAACACTGCAGCAGGCTGCCCAGGGAGGTGGCTGAGGCTCCATCCCTGGAGATACTCAAGGTGAGGCTCGAGAGAGCTCTGAGCAACCCGGTCTAGGGGAGGATGTCCCTGCTGACTGCAGAGGGGGTTGGACTGGTTGAGCTTTGGAGGTCCCTTCCAACCCAGACCACTCTGTGGCTGTGTCAATTGGGTTTGTGCACTGCAGACCAAGAGTGTCCCTTGCCTGGAGGTGCTCAGGAGCTGCTTCCCGGGGCGCAGCATCCTCCTGTCATCAGCATCACTCATCTCTGAGACGCCTCCCAGTGCCAGAAGCCCTCCGATCCCACCCCAGCAGCACCGGGGCTGGCAGATCTGCCATGGGGGCTGAGCTCGGCCGCGGGGCTGTCACCTCCCGGGCAGGGAGCGAGCCTCGGTGCCACCCTCCCCGCAGCGCCAGCCTCTAATTGCCGCTCGCAGTCAAGTATCTGAGCGAGGAAGTCTGGGGGAAATGTTCCTGCTCTGGGAACACGCAGTGCCGAGGCTCTTTAATTACACTGTTTTTGTTTGGCCTTTTTTTTTTTTATGAGCCGGGCTGTGGCTTCCCCTCCCTGACAGGCCAGCGGAGCTCACGCTAAATATGGCTGGGTTGAAAGTCCGGCGTGAAACCCGAACCGCGGCACCAGACTGGCTGGACTCAGCGCAAGCCAGGCTTACGTGGGGGACACATTCCAGCCCCTGCTGTCCCTGCAGCCCTCCCCCGGCACTCTGCTGCTCCTGCGCCCACCGTGGCAGCTCACGGCACCACCGCCGCGCTCCCAATCACCTACACAACCTCCTCCTCCTCCGCCTCGCCCCACCAAATCCTGCTGGCAACACATCCGTTACTCCACCGGCCCCAGCCCTGCAGACAGCCAAGGTCAGACTGGATGTGGCCCTGGGCAGCCTGCTCTAGTTGGAGGTGGTCCTGCTGAGTGCAGCAAACTGAGCTCTGAGAGTCTCTTCCAAGCCAATGCAAGCTGTGAATCTGTGACCCCAAGTTGGCCCACTGCCATTGTACCCATCCCTTCCACACTGGCCCCCATCCCATCTCCCTCACACCCACCCCCTCCACACTGGTCCCCATCCCATCTCCCTCACACCCACCCCCTCCATACCGGTCCCCATCCCAACTCCACCACCCCCATCACCTCTATGCTACTCCCCATCCCAAAGTGCTGTGCCCCACACTTGCTGAGCCCATCTCTAGGCTGCCCCTCGGGGCCCAGGAGCCCTCTTCGCACCGGCCCCGCACCGCTTTCATCTCCCTCTGCCCTCCTCTTTGTTATTTTAAAGACATTCCAGAGGACGCTGTCAAGCTTGGATGTGGTTTGGTTGGGTTGTTTGTTTTCGTACTGGAGGTTTTACGACCGCCCTGGGAACGAGCCCTAATTGAGCTGCAATTGGAATTGCAGTCCGTGGGTATTTGTTTGGTTTTGGGCAGGGCTGGAGCGGCAGCGCGGCTGCGGCTGGGGAACGCATTTGGTTTTAACTGGAACCCGATGGAGACAGGACCCAGCAGGACTGCCTGCCCCGAGCTGCGCCTGGAGCTGCTGGGGAAGCCCTGCAAGGCCAACCCCGCTGCCAGGTACCCACGGCAGCGACAGGCGGCACCGGGTGCGACCGCAGCCCCGTGACCACCCAAACACCCCGCGGCTGCCAGGCAGGAGGCGGACGGGGCCAGCCCTGGGTGCCAAGAGACAAGCGCCGGAGCCCGGCTCAGCTGGGGCTTGCAGCCGCCCTACAAATCCTGTGCCCTAAACCCCTGCCCTCTGCAACCCTCTGTGCCCTTCAAACTCTGTGCCCTAAGGCCCCTGCCCTCTGCATCCTTCCGTGTCCTGCAAACCCTGTGCCCTGCAACCCACTGTGACCTGCAAACGCTGTGCCCTAAGCCCTCTGCCCTCTGCATACTTCTGTGCCCTGCAACCCACTGTGACCTGCAAACGCTGTGCCCTAAGCCCCCTGTCCTCTGCATACTTCTGTGCCCTGCAAACCCTGTGCCCTGCAACCCACTGTGACCTGCAAACGCTGTGCCCTAAGCCCTCTGCCCTCTGCAAACCCTCTGCCCTAACCTCCCTGCCTTCTATAAACCCTGTGCCTTAAAACTCCTTCCCTCTGCAAACCTTCTGCCCTAAACCCCCTGCCCTCTGCAAATCCTTACACCCTGCAAACACCTGCTCCCTGCACACCCCTTCTCCTTACAAACTCCTGTGCCCTTCCAACCCCTGTGCCCTTCCAACCCCTGTGCCCTCCAAACCTCTGCCTACTGCGTACCCATGTGCCCAGCAAATGCCTTTGCCCTGCAAAACCTCTAAACCCTGCAAACCTCTGTGCCCAGTAAAGCCCTGCCCCCTGCAAACCCCTTGCCCCTACAAACCTCTGCCCCTTGCAATCCCTGTGCTCTGCAAGCTGCTGCCCGCTGCAAACCTCTGCTCTGTATCTGTGGGTCTGGCTCAAGGGTCTGTGACCTTGTGCTCACTCAGCACCCTGGGTAAGGGCTTGGCACCACTGCCCAGGCTGCTCAGCTCCAGGGGCTGGCTGAGGGTTCCTTGCTCCAGTCGAGAGCTGTCTCCAGACCCAAACTGCTCGCAGGGACTGGGCAGCAGAAATGGACAGGACCTAAAGGTCAGGGCTCAAACTGCCCTTCACAGGATCTACGTCGGTGTCAACTTCTGCTGGCCGTGCCCTGTGCCAACTGCCAGGACAAGCAGTTCAAGCCCAGCACTCAAAATGTGCTGGGTGCCCCTGGCACCCACAACCAGCTGGACCCTTGCAGGTAGGGACAGGAGGGCAAAGAGATTTCCGAGGCACGGCAGGACCTGCTGAGCACCTGCTCTGCATTGCAGTGCTGCTTCCTCCCATCCTGCCAGGATCTCTCTCAAGAGCTTAGATGCAGGAGCAGGTCAGTGGTGCTCTGGAAGACACCTCCCGACCTGCTGGCACCATCCTGGCTAAATCAAGACTTCCGCAGATGAAAAGTGGCACTCACTGCTCCTGTGGCAGAGAGAAACCCTACCCTGGTGTGGCCTGCCAGGAACGAGCCCTGCTCCGTGCCACAGACCCGGGGGTATCAAATGCAGAAGCTGAGTCATACGATGCCTGGGCTCAAAGATCACTGAAGGCAAAAGGAGGGGGGGTGAGGATATCACAGAGGGGCTGCAGGGCCCCAGCTTGGACCCAGCTGGAGCAGGAGGTGGATGTGCAGTGTGGGAATGCTCAGCTTTGGCTGACGTGCTGGGAGGAGTGGGAAGGGATGCAAGCCCACCTTATCCCAGAATGCCAGAGTGGGTTGGGTTGGAAGGGACCTTCAAGATCAGCCAGTGCCAACCCCCCAGCCATAGGCAGAGACACCTCTCGCCAGCCCAGGTTGCTCAAGGCTTCATCCAGCCTGGCCTAGAGCACCTCCACGGAGGTTGTGGATCACATTCTGTGATTCTGTGATCCACAACCTCCCTGGGCAACCTGTGCCAGTGTCTCCCCACCCTCACTGCAAATCATTTCTTCTTAACTCTTTCTCTCCCCAGCTTCTCCCATCTACCTGTACCACAAAGATGTGTCCAGGAGTCCTCAGGAGCCAGGCAGAAGCTCTAACTTGACTTCTTCCATGATTGCTCAAGCATGTGGGCTTCAGCATGGCCTCACACCAGCTCACAGACTCTGGAATAGGTTGCCCAGGGAAGTTGGATGCATCCCCTGGGGGTGTTCAAGGCCAGGTTGGATGAGTGTAGTTGAGAGGCATCCTTGCCCAGGGTGGGGAGGTTGGAGCAGATGAACCCTTCCAACCAAAGCCACTCTGTTACTCTGTGATCACCTCCTCCTCAACTCTGCTCAGACTCACCAGGTCTCTGCCCCAAGATCCATGCTGCTGTGCCCTGCTGCCGCACTGGTGAGACTCCACAGCACTCAGGCACACAGGCCTCCTGCTGTGGTTCAGATGTTAACTCAGTTCCCGAGTGCCACATCCTCACTTCCTGGCCCTGCGGCTGCAGCTCGCCCTAAAATGGGGACACAGACTCATGCCATGGGGGCTGAGACCTTAGAGACTCATCACAGCAGTGAGAGCAACCAGTTCAGACCCCTGACTGGACAGTGAGGAGCAAATCCTCCTCATGCTTCATGCCGTGGGGGTTGAGACCTTAGAGACTCATCACAGCAGTGAGAGCAACCAGTTCGGACCCCTGACTGGACAGTGAGGAGCAAATCCTCCTCATGCTTCATGCCGTGGGGGCTGAGACCTTAGAGACTCATCACAGCAGTGAGAGCAACCAGTTCAGACCCCTGACTGGACAGTGAGGAGCAAATCCTCCTCATGCTTCATGCCGTGGGGGCTGAGACCTTAGAGACTCATCACAGCAGTGAGAGGCGACCAGTTCGGACCCCTGACTGGACAGTGAGGAGCAAATCCTCCTCATGCCTCATGCTATGGGGGCTGAGACCTTAGAGACTCATCACAGCAGTGAGAGGCGACCAGTTCGGACCCCTGACTGGACAGTGAGGAGCAAATCCTTTGCCCTCCTGCGCCACCTGGTGCCACCAGGAAGAATATGCTGGTGATACCCGGACCTCGCCAGGAGCCACCTCTCCTCCAACACCATGGCACGGGAGAAAACTGGCCCAAGAAAGGACTTCTGGAGGTCATCTGAGCTCATTCCTCCACCACCTGTGCCTGACCTTCATCCTCAGCCAACGGCATCTCACTTGTGCTCCACAAGTCTCCAGGGGACCTCCCCAGTCCACCCCTGGGATGTCCCTTCTGATGGAAGTCCACCTCCATCCAGCCCATTGTCCTGCCCAAGCCATCCAGAGAGCCAGGAAGCAAGGAGCTTGCTGGAGCCAACTGAAGCTGCAGGCTGGGAACCAGCAGCGCTGGCTGGAGGCTTCCAGAGCTGCACCCAAGGGGGTTATAAAAGGCAGGCCACAGGCATTGATCTCGGCGGGGAGGAGGAGACAGGGCCAAGACACAATGGAAGCAGAGACAAAGGCTCCACTGCTGCTGCCCAGCTGCTGAATGCTCCCGGAGTCAGAGAAGCCCTGTCCTGCTGGAAGGCACCCAGCAGTGCCAGGCATGCTGGCCACTGCCCATGGGATGTCCCTGGCACTGCTACCAAGAACAGCCACCCCACCACCGGGGAGCTCTGGTGGCATGTCCCAGGCTGGCTCCCCGTTTGGCACAGCTGCATGCCAGGATTTGCTCCCAGTTTGCTCCTTGCCCAGTGCCCACTGGGCTCTCCTCTGGCAGGAGGGACCAATCCTACCATGTAGCCCTGGTATCTCATGCAGTGCTTCACAGCCACCCAGCTACAAAAGCACTCTTGTATGCCAGAGCAGCCACAGATCTCCAGTGGTGTCAGACTCTGTGGATGGTGGTCCAGGAAGAGATGCCAACTGCTTTGGTCTGACCGTTTTGCTCACTCTTGTCATGGCACAAGATGGGCAGACCTCAGCACCAGCCAGGCCTCCTTCCTGCTGCCTCCACCAGATCACAGCTTTCTCATCTCATCCCCCTCTATCTGCAAGTAGACAACATTTCCACCCTCATAAGAGAGGGCAAAAAAACACAGTGATGCCCATAAACTCCATCAAAAACCCAGCAAACACTGCTCAGGAACCATGGCAATCCCCAGGTCAAACTGTGGCAACCTCCGGGTCAATCCATGGGAACCACCAGGTCAATCCATGGGAACCACCAGGTCAAACCATGAGAACCACCAGGTCAAACCATGGCAACCCCCAGGTCAAACCATGGCAACCACCAGGCCAAACCATGGCAACCCCCAGGCCAATCCATGGGAACCACCAGGTCAAACCATGGCAATCCCCAGGTCAATCCATGGGAACCACCAGGTCAAACCATGGGAACCCCCAGGTCAAACCATGGCAACCACCAGGCCAAACCATGGCAACCCCCAGGTCAATCCATGGGAACCACCAGGTCAAACCATGGCAATCCCCAGGTCAATCCATGGGAACCACCAGGTCAAACCATGGAAACCACCAAGTCAAACCTCTGACCACCAGGACATGCTCATCCCTCCATGCACTGATGCAAGCAGTGCTGCCAGGTACACCTACAGCAGAGGCAGGGCTGCAGATGCCCTTTCCTCAGCTCTCACAGGGCACAGGAGCACTGGAGAATGCTCTCTGTTCTCCTTGAGCATTGTCTGAGCTTCTTCTGGTCCACAGACAAGATGATGCCCAAGGAAGTGGTTGAGGTCCCATCCCTAGAGATAATTCAAGGTGAGGCTGGACAGGGCTCTGGGCAACCTGATCTAGTTGAGGATGTCCCTGCTGACTGCAGTGGGGTTGGCCTGGATAAGCTTTGGAGGTCTCTTCCACCCCAGACTATTTTGTGATCCTATGACCTGAGCTCTGTTCCTTGCTCTGCCACTGAGGGCAAGAGGCAGGTGATGCCCACACCTCAGTGTCCATGGGTGGGAAATGGGCATAAAGACTATGTCACCACTCCTGACCCCAACTCAAGTGGGCAAGGGGATGCCTCTAGAGATGGGAACAGGAGATGCTGGGTGCAGCTGGAGAGCAGTGGCCAGAGCTGCTCACTGCAGATGGGGACTTTACACACACAAACGTTCCTGTTGGCAAAGCCCCTCAAACACTCCTCAGGATCCCTGATGATTCTATGATTCTATGATTCCCCAAGCCCAAGCCAGATCCCTGCTCTCCAAGGCTCACCCCAGACCGTAGCCCAAAGCACCACATGCAAATGACTTTTAAACACAACCCAGGGCTGGTGACCTCCCTGGGCAGCACTTTCCAGTGCCTGACCACTCTTGCTGGGAAAAAAGTTTTCCTCGTGTCCAGTCTAAGTCTACCCAGTGGCAGCTTGAGGCCATTCCCTCTTGTTCTGTCACTGTTTGCCTGTCAGCAGAGACCAGCAGCAGCCTCTCCACAACCTCCTTTTAGGTAGCTGTGGATAGCAGTGAGGTCTACCCTCAGCCTCCTCTGTTTCACACTAACCATCCCCAGCTCCTTCCATCTCTCCTCATCAGATTTATTCTCCAGGCCCTTCACAGCTTCCTTGCCCTGGCTCCAGCACCCAGTGCGCAGCCAGGACAAGCAGAGTGGGATGAGCAGGAGCATGAGGGTGTCTCAGGAGCAGGAGGTTGTCTCAGGAGCAAGAGGGTGTCTGGGAGGCATGAGGGTGTCTCAGGAGCAGGAGGTACCTCAGGCTCCCGAGACAACCTCCTGCTCCTGAGGTACCCTCATCCTCCCAAGACACCCCCATCCTCCAGAGACACCCT
>VWZE01020227.1:458534-470561 GCA_013396675.1 Eubucco bourcierii
AGACACCCTCCTGCTCCTGAGACAGCCTCCTGCTCCTCAGACACCCTCCTGCTCCTCAGACACCCTCATCCTCCTGAGACAACCTCAGGCTCCCAAGACAACCTCCTGAGGTACCCTCATCCTCCCGAGACACCCCCATCCTCCAGAGACACCCTCATGCTCCTGAGACAACTTCCTGCTCCTCAGACACCCTCATCCTCCTGAGACACCCTCATCCTCCTGAGACACCCTCATCCTCCTGAGACACCCTCATCCCTCTTTAGCAGCTACCCTCCAAGGAACTCTTCTGGGTGTGCACAACTGCACAGCCAAGCCTTCCAGAGGCAACAACTTGACCAAATCTGTGTTGATTTCCACCAGGAATGCACCCAGGCTGCCAAATTTCCAAGTCTCCTTTCCAAAGCGCGGAGGCACCAAAAGGCCTCAAACAAAGAGACGGGAGAGAAAGAAAAGAATTTGGCCAAGCTGCCATTTCTCTCCATCCTTCTGCTGAAACTACTCAACAAATCCCCAAACAAAAAACAAAACGAAACACAACAAACCAAACCAAAACCCAAACCCAAACCTACCACCCAAAAAACAACAACAGGAAAAGGAAAAATAAAAAAGGAGAGAGAGAGTTCAGCCTGCGGCAGAGGCGAGGGTGGAAAAAATTTAGCTCAAACAGTTAAAGTCTGGCAAAGGTAGCAACAAACAAACTTCTCCTGGCAAACGTCCTCCAGCCTGAACAAAGGACTTCTGCTGGCTCCAGCTCCCACCACCCTGTCAGGCCAGAGGTGTCCTCCTCGCCCCTCCACAGCAGCACACAAGAGTGATGTCAGAGCAAGGGTGGTAGGAGCTGGCTGCAGGTGGCCCTGGACTTTGGAGGTGGTGGCATGGGATGAGAGGAGTTCGCTGCCACCCCAGATCCTCAGAGCTATCTCAAGGCACTCAGGAGATCCTTCTTCACCTTTGAGCTGGAGCTTCAAGGGCTTCTGCATCACCAAAAGGCTGGCAAACAGCTCACAGAAGTGCTAGCCCCAAGACATGGTGGGCACTGCCATCTCCTTCCTCCCCCTCACAATCTTCTCAACAGAAACAAGGGGAGTGGAGACATCTTCCTGCTCCTAAGACAGCCTCCTGCTCCTCAGACAGCCTCCTGCTCCTGAGACAGCCTCCTGCTCCTGAGACACCCTCCTGCTCCTGAGACAGCCTCCTGCTCCTCAGACACCCTCCTGCTCCTCAGACACCCTCCTGCTCCTCAGACACCCTCCTGCTCCTGAGACAGCCTCCTGCTCCTCAGACACCCTCCTGCTCCTCAGACACCCTCCTGCTCCTCAGACACCCTCCTGCTCCTGAGACAGCCTCCTGCTCCTCAGACACCCTCCTGCTCCTGGGACACCCTCCTGCTCCTGAGACACCCTCCTGCTCCTCAGCCAGCCTCCTGCTCCTCGGACAGCTTCCTGCTCCTCAGACAGCCTCCTGCTCCTCAGACAGCCTCCTGCTCCTCAGACACCCTGCTCATCCCACTCTGCTAGTCCTGGCTATGCACTGCAAGGCAGCTTCCTCAAATGCAAGATGCCCATGGCCCTGTAATGCCCCTTTAGGTGCCCACTGTGTACATGCTGGCCCGTGATGACCTTGTCCCCTCATTGGCATGGGCTGGCCCAGGCTGCAGTCACAGCTGATTTACCATGCCCAGGACAGGGATCTCTGACCTTCTGTTGCCCCATTTTTTTCTGGTGACAGAGCAAACAATGTGGTGTGAACACAGACATGGAAGCTTGAAAATACATTTTCAGGTACAGTGTGGAAGCAGGACAGGGTGGAGGGATTTAACTCTCACCTCTCTCATAGACCACCTGGGTGAGCTAGAGCAGGTCCCTAAGGCCCTGGTGATGCAAAGGGGTGCCCACCACCCTTCCCAGGATCAGAGAGAGCCACAGTTATGGCAGCAGGGTCCCAGGGTAGCCCAGGCACAGCTCTGCCTATCTGCTGCTGTTTCCAGCCACAGTGAAGAGCAGCAGATGCCTGCTCAAGAAGGAGGGAACAAGCTTTTCTCAGTGGTGCCCTGTGACAGGACAAGGGGCAATGGGTACAAACTACAGCACAGAGAGTTCCACCTCAACATGAGGAAGAACTTGACTGTAAGGGTCCCAGAGCACTGGCACAGGCTCCTCAGGGAGATTGTGCAGTCTCCTTCTCTGGAGCCTTTCCAGCCCTGTCTGGATGTGTTCCTGTGTGACCTGAGCTAGATTCTGTGGTCCTGCTCTGGCAGGGGGGTTGGACTCAAAGACCTGTGGAGGTCCCTTCCAACCCCTGACATCCTGTGATGCTCAGCAGGAGGGTGAAGTGGCCCTGCTGGTGCACGAGGAAGGCAGCCTTGGGTCCCCACACAACACAGTGCTCTCCTCCTGACCTGCCTGCAGCACTGGGGGAAGAAAACTGCCAGAGAAACTTCAGGAGGTCATGTGAAGTTCACCCAAGTGGAGCTCAGCTCCACAAGCAAAAGAGCTTTGCTGCTTGCCATGAACCTTTCAGAGCGGGGCAGAGCGGGGCCAGGAGAGCACTGGGAGGATGGGACCTCTTGGCAGCAGCAACCTTGCACACAGAGCAAGAAAGTGCTCCTCCAGGCTGCCAGGTCACCTCCAAGAACACTCTCAGAGCTGAAGTTCCCTCAGACACCCCCTGGACAGCCAGCCAGACAGCAGGCAGGGAGAGCAGAAGCTTTTAGCTAATGTCACACCAGCTGATCTGTGGCCAGAAGCAGCCTCTTGCTTCCCGGCACTTGGCCTGGGATTTCTCTGAAGAGGGAAAGCCAGCCCAGCTCTCCTCACCACGAGCACCCACCTGGGCCATGGCAGGACCTGGCCCTGAAGCCCAGCAGTGCTGACAGCAAGGAGGATGGAGTGGGAGGCGGGCAGGTTGCCCAGCAGGGACATGGGCAGTGACAAGGCACCTGGCAGCACTTGGCATGTGTCAGAGTTCAGCTGACCTCCCTGCTCACCAGGCTTGCCCTCACCTAATGCTGTGCTCTGTCTGGGTCCCACCCAGCACCAGAAACCCAGCTGAGCCTCACCAGGCTGTCTCTGCCCTCCAGGCTGCCCTCTGGCACAAGGCAGCCTGGGCTGACCCCTTGATGAGTCCTCCAAACTTGTGCCTTCTGACACAGGCCAGGCCTGCAGAAAGGCTCCATCAGAACAGGAGCTCAGTGCAGGGACATTTAAATCCAGACAAATTCAAGACTGAACCTGCTTGGATCTCCCCAGACCTAGTGGGGTCTCCCCTCCTCCACTCCTGCCACCTCCTCTGGCCACAGCTGTCTTGTCTTCCCCAGCTAAGATGGTGTTGAGGAGAATGCCACCTGGGGGGTAAAAAAGACTCCCTTTTGTAGTGCCTGCTGCAGGCAGAGGACATTCCAGCCACACAGGACCCACCACCACCACCCAGACACCTTGACCTTGGTGCTGGTGGTGACATCAGTGAGCAGCTCCAGGTGCTGAACCCTAACATACAAAGCCAAGCAGTAAAGCTTGACCTGACAGCTCCAAGCTTGGATCCAACCCATGTAGAACCTCTGGGGCTGGAGCCTGCTCCCAAAAGACCTCAGTGACCAATTGCCCTGCTGCAACCAGCCAGCTCCTTCATCAGCACATCTCAAAGAGCTTGAGAAGAGTCAGCCTTGCTCTGCTGCTTTCAGACATCAAGGCACTAAGTTCTTGCCCTCAGTAACTCAGCAAACTAGGAGAAGAGAGGTGCCCTGTGCACCAGGCCAGTGCTGCACCCCTTGCCCCCACCGAGGCTGAGATGGGTGAAGCTCAGAAGCTCTGATGAGTCACTTTGTGTCCTGGCCACTTCAGCACTTCATGGTGCAGCCAGGGGCTGGATGGAAGAAACCAGAGTGGGGTAGATGGATGAACATATCAGTGGGGAGGACTATCTAGGAGCAAGAAGCAGAGGGAAGCATAACAGCTTCTGCCTGACCTCCGCTGGACAGATGTGGAGTTCATAAACCTCCTTGGAGGAGCAAGTAGCCAGTAGAAGACAGGTGGGTAGGAGGGATGGGTGTGAAACAGAGCAACAGAGAAGAGTGAGCATGCACCAGCAGGAAAGACTCAAAGTGCAGCAAGATCCCAAAATGTTGGAGGATCTGGTGCTGACTGTCCCAAGTGTCCTGGGCTGACTTCCACCTCCAGTTTGGCCTTCCTGCTGAGTGCTGCTCATCCTGCCAGCATCCAAGTCATTAGGTTCCAATATTGACCTGGCACTGAGAGATGCTGTCCAGGAAGATAAACAGGAGACTCCTGGAGCTCTGGCAGGCAGAAGTGTCTGAGGCAGAAAGAAACTAAGAGCAGAGAAACCCTGCACAAGAGGGACAACCACTGCTGAAGGGGCAAGGGAGGATTGTAAGTCCTTGAATCTCTTGAAAGAGAGAAAGACCTGGGGGTGCAGATCCATTGCAGCTGAACCTGAACCATTGTGTGCCAGGTGGCCATGAAGGCCAACAGCATCCTGACCAGCAGGAGCAGGGCAGGGATTGTCCCCCAGGGCTGGGCACTGGGGATGCCATGGCTTGAATCCTGGGGTCAGTTTAGTGCCCCTCACTCCAAGAAAGACACTGATGGGCTGGAGCAAGTCCACAGAAGGGCAACCAAGTCGGAGAAGGGCTGGGGAGGAGCAGTTGAGGGAGTTGGGGGTGTTGAGCCTGGAAAACAACAGGTTGAGGGCAGAGCTCATTGCTCTCTGCAGCTTCCTGAGAGGAGGTTGCAGCCAGGTGGGCGTTGGGCTCTGCTCCCTAGTCACAAGGATGAGAGGAAATGCCCTCAAGCTGCACCAGGGGAGGTGCAGGTTGGACATTGAAAGAATCTTCTACACTAAAATGGTTCTCAACCACTGTCCCAGGCTGCCAGGGTAGAGTTAGATCTTCAGCACATTCTGGGATTCTGTGACCCACAGCCTCCCTGGAGGTGTTGAAGGCCAGGCTGGATGAGGCCTAGGTTGGTGGGAAGTGTCCTTGCCTGTGGCAGGGGGTTGGCACTGACTGATCTTGAAGGTGCCTTCCATGATTCCATGACTCACACTAAGATGCAGGCATCCATCCTTGGGGTGAGGTTTCCCTTTCATACCAAGGACTGTGGCATCTCTGCACTTCCCCTCAAGCATATCCAGGGGGTTAAGGGCTGCCTGCTGTGCAAATCCAGGCAGCTGGCACTTTCTGGACATGGACACAACCATGGAGAAGAAGCAGTGAAGATCCTGCAGGCATGTCAGCAAGGATCAAAGCATCCATCCTGCTTTGCAGATCCAGGCCATGGGAAGTGGCAGGGAAATGATGAGAATGAACCTATCAGGCAAATGGGCTGCTTGAGAGAAATCCCAGTCTGGATGTGCTGCTCTGGGAAATAATCTCCTTGGGCCTTGGAGGTGTCAGCTACCAGCAGAGGGAAGTGGCCAGAACAACTCAGCAGTAGCATCTTTGTTATTTGTCTTTTAAATAAATGAGATTTGCTTCCTGGGCTGTCAGGGAGGAAGGGATCTGGCTGAAGGTTCTGCTCCCAGACAGGGAGAACCTGGAAATCAGTCTCCTCTGAAGATGTTCTTCTGTCACTTTCCCAGAGGGCTGTGTTTGTGCTGCTGCAGGGACATGAGGAACAAAAGCAGAGGAGACCTCTGGCCCTGCTGGAGCCAGTGCCAGGATCTGGCTCTTGGGCTTCTCCCAACCTCTGCAGCCTCAGCTGAGCTGCCTCTGCCCAGACAAGGAGGAAAGCTGTGCTAATGGAGGCTTGGGGCATCACGAGGGAGCACGGAGAGCAAACAGGTTTGGGTGGTCCCAAACTGCCCCCGTGTTGAGCTCCTTTCCTACCTGTGCCCATAGGATGAGTGCTGCCAGCTGCCTGCCACCAGAGCTGCGTGGACCATGACTCCTCTGCCATTGCAAAGCCCTTTCCAGGCCCAGGACTGGCTGTGGCAGGCACATCAGTGTCATTGAACCATAGAGACATAGAACTGTTGGGGTTGGAAGAGACATTTGAGATCATCAAGTCCAAGCACTCACCCAGAGCTCACAACCCCAACCACTGCTGCTGAGCCACTGCCACTGCACCACCTCCCTCAGCACCACAGCCATGCAGCTCTTCAACACCTCCAGGGATGGGGACTCCACCTCCAGCATGGTGCAGAACTTGTTCCTAACATCCACTTCACCACCTCCCTGGGCAGCCTGGGACAGAGCCTGAGAATCCTTGCTGGGAATAAATTGTTCCTCATCTCCAACCTGAACCTCCCCTGGCACAATTTGAGGCTGTTTCCTCTTTTCCCTGACCTGGATGCAGCCTCCTCTCAGGGAGGTGTAGAAAGCCATAAGGTCTCCCCTCAGCCAGTGAAGAGGACTTCACTGTAAACACCCCCAGCTCCCTCAGATGCTCCTCCCCAGCTCTGCTCTCCAGACTTCCCCTTCATTGCCCTTCTCTGGACCTGCCTCAGCCCCTCAAAGTCTTTCTTGCAGTGAAGGGCACAAAACTGACCCCAGGATTCAAGTTGTGTCCTCACCAGCGCCCAATCCAGGGGGACAATCTCTGCCCTGGACTGCTGCCCACACCAGTGCTGATCCAGGCCAGGTTGTTGGTGCCCTTCTTGCCCACCTGAGCACCCCCTGGCTCATCTTCATCTGCTCTCACCCAGCACCCCCAGGTCCTTTTCTGCTGGGCACTTTCCAGCCACTCTGCCCCAAGCCTGGAGCCTTCCTGGGGTTGTTGTAACCCAGGTGCAGGACCCAGCACTTGGCCTTGTTGAACCTCATCCCATTGGCCTCAGCTCATGGCTCTAGCCTGGCCAGAGCCCTCTGCAGAGTCTCCCTACACTGCAGATCGACTCCCTGAGCAGCAGTTACCCTTGAGCCTCTCTCTATTTGCAGATGACTCAGAGGCAGGGAGGATAAAAGGTGATTTTTTCCACAAACAAATTACTGCTTTTGGATCCTTTCCTGAAGGCAAACCTAACTACTGGAGACATTTTGAGAGTTTGCTTCTCTCCATCCCCATCAGCAAGTCAGTCATAGTCACTGGTGAATCACTGTCCCACCAGCTCTGGGTGGCTGAACTCCTACTCCACCACTACCACCATCCCTTAGAGCACAGAATAATAGAATCACAGAGTGACAGACTGTCAGGTTAGAAGGGACCCCAAAGACCACCTGGTCCTACCTCTCTAGGTCACAGTCTAGTTGAAATGAGCTGTCTCAGCACCCTGTCAAGCTGAGTCTTCAAACTGTCCAACCCTGGCCATTCCCAGGGGTGCTGGGGATGAAGCCCTGCTCTGGAGCCATGAACCCAAGACCCAAATCTCTCAGGGTCTCTGAGTGTTTACCACTTCACCATGGAGAGGTGTCCTAGGGGGTTGGGAATGTCAGCACCAGCAGCAGGCAGCCAAGCCCTGTCCTGCCCAGAACTGAGCATCTCCAGGCAGAGCTGCCCTTGTTCACCAGGGCCACAGCTCTTCCCGAGCACATTTACCACCTGAAAACCAACTTTCTGCTGCCTGCTGATAGCAAAGTCCTTCTGCCACGCCACGGGGGAGCTCAGGCTGCCTGCAGCCCTCCGGCGAGAAGCTTTGGTGCGGAGCAGCTCCGTGGGCAGCCAGGACAGCCCAGCGGAGCACGGCAGGGTGTGGAAGTCCAGCCCCCAGCTCGCTAATTCCTAAGTCCCAGCTCCCATGACTTCAGAAGGCAGAGAGGCTCCACAGCTATTAGGGGGAACTGGGAGAGGGGGGCGGGGGGAGGAGCTGAAATGGAGAAGGGATGGAGCCGGGGAGGGTAGAGAGGGGGAAGCTAAGACAAGCGGCAGCAGAACAAAACATTCCATAAATCATGAGGAGCTGCTGAAAGAGCAGAACAAATGACCCCACAGCTTGGCCATTGTTCCTCGGCGAGGCCTTGCAGCACTCCCGGTGCAGACGCAGTGCCTCGTGTCCCCTGTCCACACCACGCCAGCCTGGCCACGCAGCTCAGCACAGCCCAGCTGCCACCCCTGCCCCTGCTCGGGCTGGTGCCATGAGGTTGGCCAAGCTTCCCCCGAGGCCGCCTGCCCCACGCCACGGCCGCGGTGCCCACGCCTCAGCCTGCCCAAGGGCATCCTGGATGCCTGCAGACCTCCTGGTTTGGAAGGAGGAGTCCAAACCTCCTCTGGGACTTAAGTTAGGAGTGAGCAAGGCAGTGTGAGCAGGGCTGTGGGGCCAGAGGAGCTCAAAGCCCCTCTCTCTTTCAGGTGCTGCTCCTCCCCACCTCCCAAACAGCTGCTGGCACTTCACTGCCTCCTCCTGACAAACCAACAACTGCCAAGAGTCCTGGGGACTCGACAAGCTTTGTGGGAGCAGCCTGGGGAGCAGGCAGCAGCTCAGCACTCCCATGGGCTCTGCAGCCCCACAGGGCTCAGGTGCCAGTCCACGGGGTCAGGTCATCACAGAGTCCCAGAGTGCATCAGGTTGGAAGGGACCCTCAGAGTCATCTTGTCCAGCCCCACTGCAGTGAGCAGGGACACTCTGACTAGACCAGGTTGCTCCCAGCTGACAGCAGCTACAGAAGGAGGCTGAGCAGTGCCAGGCACCAGCATGGCATGGCTTTTCATGCCCTGGCACAGCAGTTTAGGGAGAACTTCCATACTGTGAGACCACCAAGCCCCAGAGAGGAATTCTCATTGGATTATGAGGTTTTTAAATAACTCCAGCCAATCACTCCCACCAAAACCCAATTGCCTATAACCAAACCTGAATCACAGGACAGGCCACGTGTGCCACCTCTGCCAACACTACTCCTGTGTCTGGCAGCTGTGACTCCTGTCTGCAGGGCATCAGAGTCCCATTGCAGAGATGGGGAAGCCACTCTGCATTTTCCCAGGGGGGTGGGCACAGCGTGGCACGGCAGCTCCTGGGCAGGCAGGTCTCTGGGCATCCCCTCTCTTGGGCAGAGAGCAAGTGAGGAGCTGAGCTTCAGCAGCATGCCCGGGGTCAGGCAGCCAGGGCTGAGCTGAGCTGTCCAGCTGCCTCTAACCACTGGGGGACAAGCTGCTGCCAGCAGGGTTCTCACAGCTCATGGTGGGCAGCCAAGGAGCAGAACCGAGATAAGGGGATGGGGGAGAGTGAGGAATGTGCTGCATTCTTCCTGGGCCACCAGAGGGAACAGGCAGTTCCTGGGCTGGGGCGATGGGGAGGCTGCCCGACCTGGAACACTGGAGGAGCACAAATAGGAAAGGCAGCCAGGAGAAGAAAACAGGCAAGGAGGCAAAAACAAGAGGGGAAAATCGGGGTGAAGAAGAGGTGATGATGGGAAAGGGAGCGTGGAAGGTTAGCAGAGGAATGAATGGAAGAAGAAAAACCAGATCCAGAGGAAAGAAAGGGAGAAAAGAGGAGAGGAATGGATGCCAGGAGGGCAAACCTGCCAGGACTGGAGCTGCTGGGGAGCACCAGAGCTAGAAGGGTGCAAGAGGGGAACAGAAGCTTCCAGGCTCTGTACTTACAAGACTGAGGCAGCAGATCACAGCCCTTTGCATGGGATCACAGACTGCATGGGGTTGGAAGGGACCCTCCAAGGGCACCTTGTCCCACCTCCATGCAGGCAGCAGGGACACCTCCAACCAGAGCAGGCTGCCCAGGGACACAGCAAGGCTGAGCTTGAATGTCTCCAGGGATGGGCCTCAACCACCTCCCTGGGCAGCCTGTGCCAGCCTCTCTCCACCCTCACTTTGCAGAACTTCCTCTTGGTGTCCAACCTAAACCTGCCCTGGTCCAGTTTCAAGCCACTGCCTCTATTTTATTGGACTATGACTCTCTTAAGAGGAAGGACAAATGTGGCTCATTGCACTTGGGGACATGGTTTGGTGGCCATGGTGGTGCTGGGCTGACTGTTGGACTACATCTTCGAGGTCTTTTCCAGCTGAAAGAGTTCTGTGATGACTCAGGTGCCAGGCACGAGAGCAGAGTTTTGTTCTGCTGCTGCTTGTCTTAGCTTCCCCCCTCTACCCTCCCTATCTCCATCCCTCTCCCAAGAGGAGAGAGGACATGGAAGTGTTGGAGCGGGTCCAGAGGAGGCCACAAAGATGATCAGAGAGCTGGAGCAGCTCTGCTATGAGGACAGGCTGAGAGAGTTGGGGCTCTGCAGCCTGGAGAAGAGAAGGCTTCGAGGGAACCTGATAGTAGCCTTCCAGTATCTGAAGGGGGCCTACAGGAAGGCTGGGGAAGGATTATTTACAAGGTCCTGCAATGACAGGACAAGGGGCAATGGGCTTAAACTGGCAGAGGGGAGATTTAGACTGGATGTTAGGAGGAAGTTCTTTACAGTAAGGGTGGTGAGGCACTGGAACAGGTTGCCCAGGGAGGTCGTGGATGCTCCCTCCCTGGATGTGTTCAAGGCCAGATTGGATGAGGCCTTGAGTAACCTGTACTAGTGGGAGGTGTCCCTGCCTATGGCAGGGGGTTGGAACTAGATGATCCTTGAGGTCCCTTCCAACCTTACCATTCTATGATTCTATGATCTCTCAGGGTTGCTGTAGGGACAGCAGGAGGTCTCCACAGAAGCCACCAGCTTTGAATTCCACACTCCCAACAGCAGAAGGCATTTGGGTTCAAATAAAGAGACCTTTTTGTCTGCCAAACCTTTGTGTTGCTTCAGCCTTCAGCCGGGTTAGCATGGCAGGGCAGCAGAAAGCAGAGCTTTCATAAACCAGACCCCAAGTCCCCCTTTGCCTCACTTACTGGGGTTTGCCTCCTTTGGGGCTCAAGCTGCCTCAGTGCCCTGTGAGCCACAGCAGGCACCAGCCTGTGAGAAGGAGCAATTGGACAGCAGATGGAGGGAGGGGATTCTGCCCCTTGCCCTGCTGAGACCCCTCCTGCAGCACTGCCTCCAGCTCTGGTGTACCCAGCACAAGGACATGGAGCTGCTGGAGAGGGGCCAGAGGAGGGCACCAAGACGATCAGAGGCTGGAGAACCTCCCCTGTGGGGACAGGCTGGGAGAGTTGGGGCTGTTCAGCCTGGAGAGGAGAAGGCTCCACAGAGATCTCAGAGCAGTCTTACAGTAGCTGAAGGGGCTGCAGGAGAGCTGGGGAGGGACTTTTGACAAGGGCTGGGAGCGCCAGGCTGAGGTACAGTGGCTTTGAGCTGGGAGAGAGGAGACTGAGAGTGGAGATGAGGAAGAAATTGTTTGCAGCAACAGTGGGGAGAGACTGGCACAGGTTACCCAGGGAGGTTGTGCATTTCTCCTCCCTGGAGGTGTTCAAGGCCTTGAGCAACTTGTGCTGGTGGGAGGTGTCCCTGGCCATGGCAGGATGGTTGGCACTGGCTGATCTTGAAGGTCCCTTCCATCCCTATGCATTCTGTGATTCTGTGACCCCAAATCCTTTACTTCAGTTGCTGTTTTGCCTCCTTTGGGGCTCAAGCTGCCTCGGTGCCCTGCAGGCATCCCATGAGGAGGAGAAGAAAGGAATCAGCAAACCAGAGCCAGCCTGGGCACATGCAGCCCCAGGTTTACCCCCAATGCCTGCCACAGCCCCACTTTGCCCTGCTACCTAGGGTGCTGCACTCCTGGCAGCTGCTGGGAGCTGAGGTGATATGGCACATTCCTGGGGCCCAACACTGAGGACTTTGTGGTGCTGGCTTTAAATAATAACAATTTAAAAGAGCCTTTAAAAAACCTAATAATGAAGCATTTCTTTCAGTAAACAACTTTGGAATGAAAGAAGTGTCTCAAGGCTTTACTTTTCCCTGCCTTCTCTCCCTTCCTCCCCTAACCCCCCCCCCCAGCAGTTACTCATTAATAAGTGGAACTAATGAGGCTTCGCTCACCCACGGCCAGCCTGGGAGCAGGACCATGCTCCACTCACCCAGTGCAGCTCACAAACATGTGCCCTGCCAATAATGCCAGCCTTGTGCCCAGGGAGCAATGCAATCTGTCAGTGGGTCCTACCCAGCCAGAAGGGGATGGGCAGTGAGGTGTATGCTAGGAGCCTCCCTGTGGTTAGGGGTAGGCTGCATGCAAGGTCATCCAGTGCCAACCCCCTGCC
>VWZE01020227.1:477946-493168 GCA_013396675.1 Eubucco bourcierii
TCCTTCTCCTCTCCCTCTCCTCTCCCTCTCCCTCAGAAGATTCCTCCTGAAACAGGCCAGGAAAAGGCATTTCTCAGACATGAGCTCTCCCTGCCTCTCTTCACAACAATTAAGCCAACCACGAGCAGCTCACAGTTTTTTTGCCTGCTGCATTTTAAACACAGACATCTTCAATTCATTAACTCTGGCTATTGATTTATTTTGCAGCTTATGAGTTGCTGTTGCTGGGGATGGGGTGGAGACAGCTTGCTGGAGAAGGCTCTGGGTCTCTCCAATCACTGCTGGGCAAGAGCTGCTCAGACCTTCCAGAGCCATTCTTTACATTCCTGCAAAGAAATACTACTTTGATATAAAGGCAGAGGTTTGCCTTAGAAGAAACCCAACAAGAAAGTCAGAGCCCATCTCTCCCCAGCTCGCAGCCAGAGGAGGAGATGGTCAAGGAGAAGTGATGCAGGCACCTTCTGAAAGCTGCTGGAGCAGAGCCTGACACTGACACCACCCCCAGCACCTTGCCTGCCCTTTGATCTCGATGGCTAACATCTCAGTTCAGGGAGATGTGGGCACTGGGTGATGCTTTGCAGCAGCCCTCAGTGCTCTGCACAACCTGGAATGCCCCAGAGCTGGGGCTGGGTGGGGAGAATGGTACCTGCTGGCTTCCCATAGCACCTCCTCAGCAGCATTTGATTGTTCTCACTGCAGCAGTCCTAACACTGCTTCCAACCTTCCACCTCCCTGCCACCCCACCCACCTCAGGCAGCCAGGATGCTGGGGATGTTGATCTCATCAGCTTTGGGGACTACCTGGAGAACCCCTGGAGAATGCTATGCTCACCCCATCCCCACCCTGCTCCCCACACCATTACAGACACCCCTTCCAAACTGGTCCCCAGCAGAGGTTGAGGCCTGGGAACTCCCAAACTATCTGCACATCTGCAGGAAGATGCCCTCACTGCGACAAAAAAGTGCCTGCCAATATGGCACATGCCCATGGTTTGGGTAGGAAAGGACCTTCAAGATCAGCTAGTTCCAACCCCCTGCCATGGGCAGGGACAACTCCCACCAGCCCAGTTTGCTCAAGGCCTCATCCAGCCTGGCCAGCACCACTAGGTGTGGTCAGCACTACCAAAGCAGCTCCACACCCAAGGAGGCCTACCTGGATACATCTTCTGCCCCGAGCAGGGAAGGAGCAGCCACTGGATAGAGCAAACAGCACCTGGGCAGAAGAGCTGGCAGGAGGGAAACAGGGCTTGGGGTGAAGGAATGTGCTGATGGGGCTGGAGAAGCCAAGGTGTACTGGTGGGGCTGGAGAAGCCACCTGGGTGCTCAGGGCTGTGTCACCTCACTGTGACTCCCCTCCACAGCATGGCAGGGGCAGGCAGAAAGAAGATGATCCCCAGTTCGGGGCAGGCCCTGCCCAGGCCTGTCTGACTCAGGGTGGACAAGCAAGGCCATGCATGGACCAGAGGCTGACCAACAATCTTGAGGTGCTGGGTGCTGCTTTCACACCCCACCCCCCAGGACCAACATTCCAGCCCCCACCTCCACCTGCTCACATCCAGGTTAAAGGATATGCCTGTGACCAGTCTGAGGGGTCTCCACCTCCCTGCTTGAGAGCTGTCAGCAGCTCCTCCAGCGCTCCACAGCCAAGCAACCTCCCCTCACCTCCACCAGAGCTCCAGCAGGAGCAGGAGCGTCACTAATTAGAGAGCCAGGAGCACACTGGGGCCTCAGCTGGCTATTTACAGCTCTGCTTTACATAAACTGAGCTGCAGCAGGGGGATGAATCACACCTGCTGTGCACGCAGCCCTGCAACCCAGCCTGCTCCCCCAGCCCCACCCAGGGCCTGCCCCTGGGGCAGCTTCTCTCAGCTCCTTCTGATGGAGCTGCTCTGGACTCCCAGAGATGCTCCCAAGGTCAGCATGTGAGTGATTCTGCCGTCCCCTGCTCTGCTCTGCTCTGCTCTGCTCTGCTCTGCTGAGACCACTCCTGCAGCATTGCCTCTACTTCACAGGATGTCAGGGGTTGGAAGGGACTCAAAGAGATCATCGAGTCCAACCCTCAAGTTCTGGGGGCCCCAGCACAAGAAGCTGGGAGCTGCTGGAGAGTGGTCAGAGGAGGCCATGGCCATGATCAGAGGGCTGGAAACCTCTGCTGTGGGGACAGGCTGGGAGAGTTGAGGCTGTTGAGCCTGGAGAAGGCTCCAGGGAGATCTTAGGGCAGCCTTTCAGCAGCTGAAGGGGCTGCAGGAGAGCTGGGAAGGGACTTTGCGTAAGGGCTGGGCCTGCCAGGATGAGGGACAATGGCTTTGAGCTGGGAGAGAGGAGATTGAGTAGAGGGGAGGAAGAAATTATTTGCAGTGAGGGTGGGCAGAGACTGGCACAGGTTGCCCAGGGAGGTTGTGGGTCACAGAATCACAGAATGTGATCATAGATCATAGATCACATTCTGTGATTCTGTGATCCCAAACCTCCCTGGAAGTGTTGAAGTCCAGGCTGGATGAGGCCTTGAGCAACCTGATCTAATGGGAGATGTCTCTGGCCATGGCAGGGTTTTGGAACTGGCTGATCTTGAAGGTCCTTTCCAACCCAACCCATTCTAGGATTCCATGATTTCATGCTGCAACAGCCATGCTGGGCATTGTGCAGGTGGCAGTGGTGGTGAGCTTCTAACTCAGGCAGGAGGATGATGCTGGGACCACATTTCAAATTCCCAAGTGCTTCCCAAGCTCTAAAAGATGCTCTTGTGAGAGGTCTTAAGGCAGAGGCAGGGAAACTGAGTCACAGAGAGGCTGTGTGAGTGCTGCAGGTTTGACAAGGCTATGGGCATCTGAGCTCTTGTGCCACTGCTGGGCAAGATTTCATAGAACCACACAACTGCTGAGGTTGGAAGAGACCTTGGAGATCATCAAGTCCAACCACTCACATAGAGCTCACAACCTCACCACTGCTGCTCAGCCACTGCCACTGCACCACCTCCCTCAGCACCACAGCCAGGTAGCTTTTAAACATCTCCAGGGATGGACACTTCACCACCTCCCTGGGCAGCCTGGGATGGTGCCTGCCAGCCCTTGCTGGGGAGAAATTGTTCCTCATGTCCAACCTGAACCTCCCCTGGCACAACTCAAATCCATTTCCTCTTGTCCTGTCACTTGATTTTCCTTCTCCCACCTGTGCCAGCATGCTCAGCACCACCAATGCCAGTCTGGGGAAGAAGGCTCAGAGGGCCACTCACCCAGCTCAAACCAGACCCAAATGGTCTGGTTTGTGATGCCATAGGGACCAGACCAGTATCACTCTCCCAGCCCTGCCTGCTGCACAGGAGATCTCATGTGCCAGCCCAGGCAGGATGCGAGCTGGCCTGCCCAGCCCACCATGAGAAGCAGCAGCTCAGCACAGGTGCTGCCAGAGCTCGGTGCACCCAGCCTGCACAGGATGGCACCTCCAAGGCTCCCTGCTGGCCTCAGACGCTGCCAAGGAGCCACGGGGCCGGGCAGGACAGGCCAGCAACTGAAACCTCAAGGCAGTGCCGGGCAAATCGTCTCCTGACAACCAGAGGAGGCTGTGCAGCTCCTGCACTGCCTCATCAATCACACCTCTCTGCCTCGCCATCTGTCAGCCACATCACACCCGCTCGGCAGCCCCTGGGGAGCTGCTCTCACACACGGCACCTGCCCCTCGCCAGGGGCTGCTGGAGCCCCTTGCAGCAGCACTCATGGCCTGCCCTCCCTGCCCAGCACCCCCGGCCCGGCAGAGCTGGCAGCGTCAGGGAGGCAGGGATGGGGTAGGGGGCTGCAAAGCCTGCCTGTGACATCCTCCCTTCCCCACAGAGCCACCGCTCCCTGCACGCCTGGGGGTGGCAGGACCTGGCCTGGCAAACACCCACTCCAGCACCACCCACAGCCCCACAGCCCTCGCCACAGCCTACAGCCCTCACCACAATCCCCAGTCCTCACCACAGCCCACAGCCCTCACCACGGTCCCCAGCACCACAGCCCCCAGCCTCACCATGATGCCTAGCTCTAACCACAACCTCCAGCCTCACCACAGCCCCTAGCCCTCACCACAGCCCACAGCCCTCAACAGAGACCACAGCTCTCACAGCCCTCAACACAGCCCCCAGCAGCACAGCCCCCAGCCTCACCGCAGTTCACAGCCCTCACCACAGCTCCCAACACTGACCACAGTCCCCAGCCCTCACCACAGCCCAGAGCCCACAGCCCTTATCACAGACCACAGCTCCCACAGCCCTCACCACAGCCCCCAGCAACACAGCCCCCAGCCTCACCAGTCCCCAGCCCTCACCACAGCTCCCANACCACACCCCCCAGCACCCACGCCCCCAGCCTCACCAGTCCCCAGCCCTCACCACAGCTCCCAACACTGACCACAGTCCCCAGCCCAACTACAGCCTCCAGCCCTCACCACAGTCCCCAGCCCTCACTGCAGCCCCCAGCCCTCACCCCAGGCAGCAGCAGAAGCTGCTGCTGAAGGGAGATAGGGATGGTGCTGTCCCCAGCCTGGTGTGTACTGATGGACCTGGGGTGTTCAAGCTGGATGAGCTTGGACCTTTGCTGCTGGCACAGCCCAACCTGGTGAGCCCCTGGCTTGGTACAAGGCACAGCTCCCATGCCAACTGCACTGCCTAAGCACGTTGTTAACAGCCTACTGCCAACCCTTCACTGCCACCCATATTTTCTGGGGTGTGGGGGGTGATCCCAGCATGGGTCAGCTGAAGCCTCCAGCCTGCTGAGATGGCAGGCAGAGCAGGGGCATGGTGGCCTGGCAGCTGGGCCCCATCCTGCCCATGTCTGAGCCACCCCAGCACAAACAACTGCTGGGCTGCCATTTGGGGTGAGGACAAGGGTCTGAAGTGCTGCCCTCCTTGACCAGGGTGACAGCAGTGACATCTCCCAGGGCTGACCTGCTACAGAAACACACCATTGCTCCATACACCCCTCTGGCAGCACCGGCTTCGGCTGGGGGCTTGCAGTGGCTCCAAGGCAGTGCCCCAACCCCACAACTGGAGAGCTGTGACCAATACAATCCCTGCCCACTCTCCCCATGGCCCTTCTGCCCTGTGGTGGCCCATGGGGGGACACCATGGCCTGCCTCTTTGAAAAGCAGGGCACCTCAGCAGCCTGCAGCCATCAGGGCGCTCATCAACCTCACCTAGATGGTGGCCGCGCCATGGCCGGAGCTGCAGAGCACACTATGGGCTGCTCAAGCATGGCCACACCACGCCGTGCATGCAGGATGACTGAGGGCACAAGTCACTGCCAGCCTGGGCACTGTGTGGCACTGGCAGTGCTGCTGCTCCACCAAGATGCCCAGTTGAAGCTGTGGCCACAGCATGGGCACCATCCATCCATCCATCCATCCATCCATCCCTCAGAGCTGCCCTGGCCCAGGCAGAACAAGTGCCACCTGTTGCACTGCCAAGCCCGCACGTGCTCCTGCATGCCTCGGAACTCAGGCAGCTCCTGGCTGGCAGCTGCCAGCCTCCAGCACAGGCGAGCAGGAGTCCTGGGGCAAGCCCAGGCACCTGGCAGCAGGCAAGCCAGCAGTGCTTCCAGCTGCTCCTACCTTCGGGAGCCGTCGCTGCAAGACCAGCTTCCGAGCGGGGCTCACCCCGTGCCCATGCCTGCGGCAGCCTGCACTCAGGGAACTGGGTGCCGGCTGGGGGTGAGAGGCTGGGGGTGAGCCCAGCTCCCTGCAGGGCTCCCGGGAGCCTTGGGTTTGCTCAAGTGCAGGTAGAATAAACCAAAAGGAAAAGAATGGGAGCCGGCAAGGTGCCTCCTGAGCTGGTAGCATCCTTCAGGAGAGGCTGTGGCAGGGGACCGTGCCCCGCCACACGCAGCCAGCCCCCGGGGCGAGCCGAGGCTGCCTGGGCAAACCCCGCTCACCGCCCGCCGCAGCGGCACGCGTCGGGCACGCTGCCCACCGCCCGCGGCTCCAGCTGCTAGCAGGTCCCCAAAGCGACAGGCAGAGCCAGGACCCCCCGCGAGCCGTGCCGAGCCGTGCCGGACCACGCCATGGCAGGACGCCCGGGAGCCTGGCCAGCGATGCTCACTCACCTGTACAGCCGCCGCTCCCCTTCCCCCGGGCTCCGCCGGTCCTCCGCTGCTGGAGGAGCGATTCAGCTGCGAGCAGCTCTGCGGGACAGTCCCCGATCCCTCCACGCACGCAGCCAGGCTCCCATCCCGGCCGGGATCCCCAGCTCGCACCCGCGGCAGCGACCTCCTCACGCACCACCTCCGCTTCCCTCACCCATCACCTCAGGCTGCTCGCCTGCTCTCTGCTTGCCTCCTTCTTTTGCTTTGGGTTTGGGTTTTTTTTTTCCCTTTTCCTTTCTCTCTCTCTCTCTCTCTCTTTTTTTTTTTTCTCCCAATCTTGTTTCTATAGAAACCAGATTAGCAGAGGGGGAAATAAAACAGCCCCATGTGACTCAGATTCCGACACTGAAGAATCTCCCGGGCGTGCTGGCCGACGCTTTACATAACCATGAGTCTGCGCCCGCTCCGCGCAGGGCACCCGCCTGGCATCGGGGCTCAGATGGGGGCACCACGCTCAGGTGGGAGGATAAGGCTTGGCCAAGGAGGCCAGGCTCGGATGAGGGGACCAGGCTCAGATGAGGGTAGCAGGCTCAGATAGGAGCATCAGGCTTGGCCAAGGAGGCCAGGCTCAGATGAGGGCATCAGGCTTGGCCAAGGAGGCCAGGCTCAGATGGGGGCATCAGGCTTGGCCAAGAAGGCCAGGCTCAGATGAGGGCACCAGGCTTGGCCAAGGAGGCCAGGCTCAGATGAGGGTACCAGGCTTGGCCAAGGAGGCCAGGCTCAGATGAGGGCACCAGGCTTGGCCAAGGAGGCCAGGCTCAGATGAGGGCACCAAGCTCAGATGGGAGGACCAGATGTGGCCAAAGAGGCCAGGCTCAGATGGGGCACCAGGCTTGGCCAAGGAGGCCAGGCTCAGATAAGGGCACCAGGCTCAGATGGGAGGATCAGGCTTGGCCAAGCAGGACAAGTTGAGATGGGGGTAACCAGGCTTGGCCAAGGAAACCAGGCTCAGATACAGGGGCCAAGCTTGGATGGGGAGAGCAGGCTCAGATGAGAGGGCCTGGGCTCAGACAAGTGGGACAAGGCTCAGCCAGGGCATGTCCTTGATTGGGGAGATCAGGCTCAGATGGGAGGGCCAGGCTTGGACTGGGGTATGGTCTCAGATGAGAAGACCCAAGCTCAGATGAAGGGTCCAGCCTCAGCTGTGGGAGGACCACCAGGCCACCTCTGCCTGCCTCACTACTCAGGAAAGTGGATTTGGCCTCTCTTGGCTCATGGATGGCGGCACGGGGACTCAGCCAGCCACACTGCCCACTCCCCTCACCTTCCTCCTCCTCAGTCTCCTCAACCCAGCAGTAGTGTCTGGGGCTGGAACACACAAACCACAGATCAAGCTCTTGCACCACTGTTTTGGGTCATTGAGTGACCAGCACAGGACTGCCCAGAGAGACTTCCCAAGCCCAAATGGATGCTTCATACCTCAGCTGCTGAAGAGGGATGGATGGGAAGTGGTGAGGAGCCTGCCCTCAGTGTGTGCCCTTAGCCCAAGGACAGACACTGACTGCATGAGGCCACTGCCACTTGCCAAGGTTGTCAACTCGGGGCTTCTGCTGATGAACTCCCACACCTCTACTGGACATTGTCCTGCTGTACATCTGGGGGCTCCCCAGGTGCTGCTGAAAGCTGGAAATAGGAAGTTTGGGTGATCTTCCAGGACACAACAGTCTGTCCCAAAGGGCAGTGAGGTGCCCTCCTGCAAGCAGCAGCACAGAAACTCAGCAGGGCAGCAGGAAGGAACTGAGGAGGTTTGGTTCCTCACCCAAAGGGCAGGACAATGTCTCTGCACAGGGAGAGGAACTCGTCAACAGTTTCTCAGGGTCCCTGGGGTTCCTCTGGGACTCCACTGTCCCACTTCTCAGGCTGACTCAGCTGTGATTAGCTCTGAGGTCTGATGCCCAAGGTCTGCCCTCGGGCTGTAGGATTAGGAAAGCTCTGCCACGCTGAGAACCTTGGTGCCAAACAGCACATTCATGGGACAGGTGCTCCTACACATCCCTGACCATCTCAGGACAAATAAAACAGTGGAACAGAACAGCTGCAGACAGCCACAGTGTGAGCAAGTCTCAGAGGAGACCTTATTGCTCTCCACAACTCCCTGAGAGGAGGCTCAGCCAGGTGTGGATTGGTCTCTGCTCCCAAGGAACAAGTGATAGGATGAGAGTTGCACCAGGGGAGGTTTAGGTTCAAAATGAGAAAAAATTCCTTTCCCAAAAAGGGTTATCAAGGCCTGGCCCAGGCTGCAGAGGGCAGTGGTGGAGTCCCCACACCTGGAGGGGTTTCAAAGCTGTGTAGCTGTGGTGCTGAGGGCCATGGTTTAGTGTTGCCCTGGCAGTGATGGGGTAATGTTGGACCAAATGACCTTAAATGTTCTCTCCAGCCTAAACGATTCCATGACTCCAAGTGATAAATTCAGCTGTATTGACCCAACCAAATCTTAGTCAACTGAGTCACAGATTGCATTGGCTTGGAAGGGACCCTCAAAGGTCATTTTGTCCAACCACCTGCAGGCAGCAGGGACACCTCCAACTAGAGCAGGCTGCCCAGGGGGACACAGTTTGATTCTGAGTGTCTCCCAGGCCTCCACAACCTCCCTGGGCAACCTGTGCCAGTCTCTCCCTACCCTCACTGCAAGCAATTTCTTCCTCCTCTCCGCTCTCAGTCTCCCCTCTCCCAGCTCAAAGCCATTGTCCCTTGTCCTGGCACTCCCAGCCTTTGTCCAAAGTCCCTCCCCAGCTCTCCTGCAGCTCCTTCAGGTACTGGAGGGCTGCTCTGAGGTCTCCCTGGAGCCTTCTCTTCTGCAGGCTGAGCAGCCCCAACTCTCCCAGCCTGTCCCCACAGGGGAGCTTCTCCAGCCCTATGATCACCTTCATGGCCTCCTCTGGACACTCTCCAGCAGCTCCAGGTCCTTCTATGTGCTGGGGACCCCAGAGCTGGAGGCAGTGCTGCAGACCAGGTCTCAGCAGAGGGGCAGGATCCCCTCCCTGTGCTGCTGCTCTTCCTGCTCTGGATGCAGCCCAAGATACAGTCTTGACAAGAAGGAAGCAGGATAGGTGCCTGGCAGCCCTGGGACAGTGCTGCAGCTCTAGACAAGTCTATCCCAGGGCCCTGAACGACTGAGGGAACCTATGCCACTCTTCATTGTTCCACAGCTACCTCTTGTTTGAGAAGGACTCCAGTTGTAAAGGACAGGCAACTTCAGAGCTGCCAACCTCCAATAACCACAACCCTCTGGCAGCAAATCTCTTGGTGGTTGCCAACATTTGCCACATACTCCTGCTCATGGCTTGGAGGGGTGGAGGCTTCCCTGGGATAAGAACTGGCTGATGGCTGGGCCCAAAGCATGGTGGGGAATGGATTTAGCTCCAGCTGGTGGCCACTCATCAGTGGTGTTCACAGGGCCCAGCACTGGACCAGTTCTCTTCAGTGTCTTTAGCAATGGTCTGGGTGAGGGGATGGAGGAATCCTCAGGCAGTTTGCAGATGGCACTTCACTGGCAAATGAGGCCACAGAACAGGCTCCCACTGGTGGGAGGTTGTGTGGGATGATTGCTGTGATCCCCAGCAACCTCCCTAGGACCAGGTGACAGGAAGGGAAATGTCCTGAAATAGGGCCAGGGGAGGGTTTGGTTGGAGAGAAGGAAAAGTTTCCTTACTGCAAGAGTGGTCAGGGACTGTCCCAGGCAGCTCAGGGAGGTGCTGGAGTCCTCATCCCTGGAGGTGTTGAAGAAAGGTGTGGCCATGGCACTTGGGGTCAGGGTTTGGTGGCCATGGTGATGCTGGGCTGCTGGCTGGACTGGATGAGCTTGGAGGCCTTTTCCAACCCAAACAATTCTCTATGAGGGGCATAAGTAGCACTTTCAGATTGTCAGTGAACACTACTTTGTCCAGCCTGGTTCTGTAGAAGCTTGGCAGATGTGATCACCTCTCCTGCTCCTGGGCTGGCTCCCCTGGGAAGGATGCAGCTGGAGTCTGCAGGAGGAGCTGGGCAGGCAGCATCCTCTATTTACAGGGGGGGTCACAAAGAGCTTCTGCCAGCAAAGCCACTTGGATAGCCCCAGCTAATTATAGCTGCCATCATCAGGCTGAGTTACAATTAGCAAGTTGGTGACCAGACTCTATTTCTGACCTGCAACACAAGGCGGGTAGGTGCACCAAGGATGAGAGGAGGAGGAGGAGGAGGAGGAAGCAGGGGCAGAAGGACGGAGATACCTCACGGCTGGGTTTAAATAAGCAGTGCAGCTGTTTCCGAGCCAGGAGGGAAAGCAGGATTTATTTTGAGGGTGTTTCTAAAGAAGGCAAATGAAAGAAACACAGCCCAGGCCTTCAGCACAGCCCCCAGCAGCAGTCTGGGCAGCCTTGGGACCCTGATGCCCACTAGATCCCACCCTGATGCCCTTGCAGCCCAGCAGGCAGCTGTGTGCTGGCTGCAGCCAGAGCAGGGAGAGCAGCAGCACAGGGAGGGGATTCTGCCCCTCTGCTCTGCTCTGCTGAGACCTCACCTGCAGCACTGCCTCCAGTTCTGGGGTCCCCAGCACAAAAGTGACCTGGAGCTGCTGGAGAGGGTCCAGAAGAGGCCACAAAGATGATCAGAGGGCAGGAGAACCTCTGCTATGTGGACAGGTTGGGAAAGTTGTGACTGTTCAGCCTGGAGAAGGCTCCAGGGAGACCTTAGAGCAGCCTTCCAATATGAGAAGGGTTGGGAGTGCCAGGTTGAGGGAAAATGGCTTTGAGCTGGGAGAGGGGAGATTGAGAGTAGAGAGGAGGAAGAAATTGTTTGCAGTGAGGCTGGGGAGAGACTGGCACAGGTTGCCCAGGGAGGTTGTGGATCCATGACCTCCCTGGAGGTGTTCCAGGCCAGGTTGGATGAGGCCTTGATCAACATGGGCTGGTGGGAGGTGTTCCTGCCCATGGCAGGGGGTTGGCACTGGCTGATCTTTAAGATCCCTTCCAACCCAACCCATTCTATGATCCTGTGTCAATGAAGATATCCTCTTGGGGTGAGATTTCTGCTTCAGAATTAAGTCTTAGACTAGTCTGAAGGAGGCAACTGGCATCCAAGCAACCAGCCAGGAGCTTGGGTCCCTTCCTTGCCCTGCACCCTGTGCTTCCTGTTGGGCTCAGGAGCAAGAGTTTGCAAGGAGTGTCCCTACTCATGGCAGGAGGGTTGGCACTGGCTGATCTTGAAGGACCCCTCCAGCCCAACCCATTCTAGGAGTCTATGATGTGAGGTCTGCCAGCGCCCCTCAGGTGTTCTCTCAGGCCCTGCCAGACCTTCTACATTCTGTATCTCCAAGGAGATCCCCAGGTCAGTTTCTCTGAGCGGTACAGAAGGCAAACTAAAGCAGCACCCAGGCAGAAACTCAGCCTCACATCCAGCTCCATTTCCCCAAAGCTTTCCCTCTTGGCCTGTCCATCACTGGGCACTGTGCCAGCTGCCTCCCAACAGTGGAGACAGCTGAGTGCAGCAACAAGGCCTGGCAGTGGGTGGCATCTGCAGAAGTTTTCTGTTGTTTCCTTTCGAAAAGCAGAGTTCTGCCAAACTTGGAGCATTAGCTGCAAAGAATTTGATGCTAATCCAAGCAGAAGGGACCATCTGACGAGCCCCAAATTAAAATGTTCCTTTGGTTTTGGCCTCCAAACATTGTGTGCGTTGATAGCAATGTTCTCTGGGAGGAAGGTGAATTTGCATGTCCTTCCCCTTCAGAATTCTCTGCCACAACAATTATTGCCTTCATTTGCATCCTGACAATAACAGCTGTCCCCCCCTCTGACCCACAGCTGTCCACACAGCCACCAGAGATGCTGGGCACGTGTGCCCGCAGCCTGGTGAGTCACGCTGGGCTCTGCACCCCCCCACGGATCCACACTGGCACCATCCCCCTCCCTGGGCATCACAATCACTCGTGGGCACAAACAATCCTGATGTGAACCCATCCATCCATGGGTGTGAGCCAGGAAGCACACATGGGAGGGCACAGTGAGGAGGTTGTGGACCAAGTGTCCAGTTCTGTGTGCAGCTCTGGGGCTCCCCAGTTCCAGAAAGGCAGGGAACTATGAGGCAGAGTCCAGCAGAGGGTTACAAAGCTGCTGAGGGGCCTGAGGCTGAGAGCCTGCAGAAGAGAAGCCCCAGAGGGGGACTAAGCAATGCTCAGCAAGAGCTAAAGGAGCTGTGGGGGTTAAGAGGTTGGGGCCAGACTCTTGTCAGTGGTGCCCAGACACAGGACAAGGGGCAGTGGGCACAAAGTGGCACCCAGGAGGTTCTGGCTAAGCAGGAGGAGAAAGTTGTTTGTTGTGAGGGTGCTGGAGGCCTGGAGGAGGCTGCTCAGAGAGGCTGTGGAGTGTTCTTGTGTGGAGAGTTTCCAAGGCCAGCTGGGCACTGTGCTGCTGGGCAAGCGGCTGTGGGTGCCCTGCTTTGTCAGGGGGTTGGAGTGGATGATCTCCAGAGGTCCCTTCCAACCTAACCACGCTGGGTTCTGGCATTCTGTGATATGCTGCCGAGATTCATAGAATGGTTTGGGTTGGAAAGGACCTGAAAGATGATCCAGGTCTAACTCCCCTGCCATGGGCAGGGACACTTCCACTAGACCAGGTGGCTGAAGGCCTCACCCAACCTGGCCTGTGAACACCTCCAGGGAGGGAGGATCCTCCAAGCCCAGAGATATGAACATGAAGCTGCATGGAGATAGGAATGGAGCTGCAGGACATTGGAAGAGTTGAGATCTTCAAGATCTCAACATGAGATGATCTGGAAGCTTTCTTCCTCCAGACTCTAAGGAGTGTCTAGGTTGAGATTTCAGCACCTGCCACCCTGTCCCACCAAGATCCCATTGTCTCCAGTGGGTGCTAAAACAGCTTCAGAGAAGATGAAAACAAAGGTCTGTGCTCTGACACCTCACCATCCACCACTGACCAGCAGCCTTTCACCGTGGCTATGCACCAGTAGGGTCCAGCCTCACAATTTAGCTTCATCTGCTTTAAAATCCAAAGTTCAACCACCTACAGGCCACCCTGAAATCAAACCTACTGAATAAAATGTACAAAAATTCCTTTCCTTGCTCAAATCCCCCAACACTTTGCTTGTTTCTAAAGGTTCAATCCTTTCTCTTTACTGTGACTCCTTCCTTGGACACTTCTGAGCAGGCAACATGAGCATGCTTGAGTGTAGAAGAATATGGTCTGAAGAGGCTCCAAGGAGACCTCAGAGCAGCCTTGCAGTACCTGAAGGGGCTCCAGGAGAGCTGGAGAGAGACTTTGGGCAAGGGCTGGGAATGCCAAGACAAGGGACAAAGTCTTTGAGCTGGGGGAGGGGTGACTGAGAGTGCAGAGGAGGAAGAAATTCCAGTACCTGAAGGGGCTACCAGAAGGCTGCAGAGCGACTGTTCCCAAAGCCCTGCAAGGACAGCATGAGAGACAATGGTTTGAAATGAGAGCAGAGCAGATTTAGGTTGGATGTGAGAAACAAGTTCTGCACCATAAGGCTGCTGGAACTCTGCAACAGGTTGCCCATGGAGGTGGCTGAGTCCCCATCCCTGGAGATATTCAAGGTGAGGCTGGGCAGGGCTCTGGGCAACCTGATCTAGTGGAGGATGTCCCTGCCCAGTGCAGGGGGACTGGACTGGATGACTTTTGGAGATCCGTTCCGACCCAACCCATTCTGAGTTGGGGTTGTTCAGCCCAGAGAAGAGAAGGCTCCAGGGAGAGCTTAGAGCAGCCTTCCAGTACCTGAAGTGAGTTACAGGAGAGCTGGGGAGGGACTTTTGACAAGGGCTGGGAGTGCCAGATCAAGGGGCAGTGGCTTTGAGCTGGGAGAAGGGAGACTGAGAGTGGCGAGGAGGAAGAAATTGTTTGCAGTGAGGGTGGGGAAACTGACACAGGTTGCCCAGGGAGGTGTTGAAGGCCAGGCTGGATGAGGCCTTGAGCAACCTGGGCTAGTGGGAGGTATCCCTGCCCATGGCAGGGGGTTGGAACTGGATGATCTTGAAGGTCCTCCCCAACCCAACCCATTCCATGGTTCTCTGATTCTCTGATCTTGCCTGAGATCTCCACTTACAGCCCTGGCTCTCAGCCTTCCCCATCAGGCAATTCTTGCTGTTACCCAAATTAAAACAGGAAAATAAAGAGAAAAGGATAAAACTCAGCAAAACTCTTCCTTTGAGAGCCATCAGCACAGCTGGGTGAGGAGGTCCCTCCAGGGATCTTCATCATCCTCCACCGGCTCAGGCTAAGCCCACGCACAGTAGCACGTCTGGGTGAGGAGGTCCCTCCTGGGACCTTCATCATCCTCCTCCAGCTCAGGCTGAGCCCACACACAGTAAGACACCATGACACCAGCCCCACAATGTCATCACCACCTGCCCCAGGAGTGGTGAGTCCAGTCTGAGCTCCCTCTGCCAGGGATGAGCCTTGCACCCTCCTCTCAGCTCCAAGATGTGCAGCAGGAAGCTGCAGAGCTGTGAGGGCATCCATGGGACTTTGTAGACCCCTGATATTCCACCTGGCCTGGGGACAGATGAGTGCTGGGGGTTGGGAGCTGGGGACCCACCAGGTCACAGTTACAACCACTTCCCTCCATGCCATTCCTCTCTCTGGTTTTGTTGTAGGTCTTGGGGATGAGAACCCAACCTGCTGGGCTCTTTTGCATTGATCTGCAGCTTTTCCTCTTCCCTGCATCCCCATTTCCTCTCACTTCAATGACATCTCCTCACCACCCTGTCCCAGGTGGTTGTCAGCAGCCCTGCTTAGCCTGGCAATAGGCAGGGCAATGCAGGACACTGCCTGACACAACAGGGAGGGGGAGAAGGAGAAGGGGAATCGCATCCCTGCAGGCTAAACCAGAGCTCATCCCGACCTCTTCCCAGGCCACAAGTACCCTCTCAAAGGCACGACTGGAATTTAGCAAAGGTCCTTCTCCCATGAGGAGGTGGGGAAAGGGAGGTTCAGTTCGGTTCGGTTTGGAGAGCCGAGCCCTTGGTGAGCCTCCCACCCACCCGCCTCCAGCCTCGGTGGCTGCCCCACAGTGGGAAAGCGCCTGGGAGGTTTGAGGGACTTGAAGGGCTTTGGGATGCAATCAAAAACATTCCTGCCTGCAAAAGCATGAAACCCCCCCCCCCC
>VWZE01020227.1:494149-531453 GCA_013396675.1 Eubucco bourcierii
GGCTCACATTCAGCTGCCTGGGCACACTGCAGGCTCACATTCAGCTCCTGTCTATTACAACCCCCAAGTCCCTTTCTGCCAGCAGCTTTCCAGCCACACTGCCCCAGGCCTGCAGCGTTGCTTGGGGTTGTTGTGGCCCAAATGCAGGACCTGGCATTTGACCTCGTTGAATCTCATCCCATTAACATTGGTCATGAATCCAATCTATCCAAGTCCCTCTGTACAGCCTCCCTACCTTCATGATGATCAACGCTGCCACCTAACTCGGTGCCATCTGCAAACTTACTGCCAACACAACTCTATGGCTCCATCAAGGTCAGCAATAAGCAAGAAGTCTCAGCTCTAGCAGCAGCAACCCAAAAGATGAGCACTGATGACTGGCAGGAGGGACAGCAGGAGCCAGGCAGGATGAAGCCAAAGGCATCTCCAGAGCCTGCAAGCCCCCTGTGACCTGTCAGGTATGTGGTCCCCACTGGAGGGCAGGTCTCCAGTCAGCATCCAGCTGGGACCACAGTGAGGGACTGAGCGTGGGGATGAGGTCCTGCTCCAGGCCAGGCAGAGAGAGGACCCAGCACAACAGCTTTCATCTTCTGCTGTGACAACCAAAGGACACCAGTCTGGACAGCACAGCCCCATTGACAAGCTACAGTCTGAATCTGCCCATTTCTAGTTTGGCTCCATTCCCCCCAGTCCCATCACTACCTGACAGCCTAAAAAGTCCCTCCCCAGCTTTCTTGTATCCCTTAGGATACTGAAAGGTCACAATAAGATCACTTGGGAGCCGCCTTCTCTCCAGACTGCACAGCCCCAACTCCCTCAGTCTCTCCTCACAGCAGAGCAGCTCCAGCCCTCTGCTCATCCTTGTGGCCCTTCTCTGGACACCTTCCAGCACATCCATAGCCTTCTTGTACCAGGGGCTCCAGAACTGGAGGCAGGACTCCAGGTAGGCTTGGGCTTCACACGTCAGAGCACAAGACTGCTGTGTGGCTGTGCATGGGCACAGTGCAGAAGCTCAGTGGCAGCAACCCCACAACGTCAGACTCCAGCAGCCCAGCCTGGTGTGGGTCTGCAGCGCTGCCTGCCAGCAGCCTGAAGCCTTCACAAGTGGTTTCAGGCACTTAGAAAGCAAACAGCCAGAGATGAAAGAGAAAACCATGGGAGGGCTTTTCCTGGGAGGGGAGAACCTGCAGGCCCGAGGTGGATTGCTCATGCTGGCAAGAGCTGCGTGGATGCTTTCCAGGTGCCTCCATCCTCCAGCACGGGACCCGACACGGAGCCGCTGCCGAAAACACCTCTGGGTGCACCGCAAACACTGCCTGCGGGGCGGGGACACGGCGGGAGGGCAGGTCCCGCACAGCACTGCACCGTCCCCGCCTGGCCGAGCTGCACCCAGGCTGCCCCAGAGCAGCTGCTTTCCAACCTCTCCGAACAAACCACCTCTGGAGGAGAGCAGGGCAGCAGGTCCCCCACAGCACTGCACTGCACCGTCCTCACCTGGCCGAGCTGCACCCAGGCTGCCCCAGAGCAGCTGCTTTCCAACCTCTCCGAACAAACCACCTCTGGAGGAGAGCAGAGCAGCAGGTCCCCTGTAGGACACTGCAGCCAAGAGCTGAGTTTCTGGAGGCTCTCCAGAAAGATGTCCCTTTGGGGTTTGGTTTGGCTTTTTTTTCCTTGCAGAGCTGGGATTTCTGCTCTGGAGAAGAGCAGTTGGAGATGTTTCTGTTTTGCACAGACAGTAGAAAAGGGACCTTGAAACGGTTAAGGCCACAGCAGGTAAAGTGAGACCTTGTCTCTGAGATTTAGGGCAGCATGCTGGTGCCTCTTGCTTCCTTCTTCTTGGCTGTCAAACTCCCACAGTGATCCTGATCTCCCCTGGAATTAGATGCCAGTCATTGGACAAAACCTTCTCCCTGCTCCAGGGTGACTCAGCCCTGCATGCTCTGCATCCCTTCTCCACAGGGAAAGGTCCCACTTGGGTCTGACTGTTCCCAGACTAGCAGTAGACTCCCTACCTCCAGTAGGAGGGTGATAGAATGCACTGGGTTGGATGCCCTCAAAGGGCATCTTACCCAAGCCCCCTGCAGCGAGCAGGGACACCTTCAACTACAGCAGGTTGCTCAGGGCTCAGCTTTGACCCTGAATGTCTCCACGGATTTGGCTTCCACCACAGCTCTGGGTTCTACCTGCAGGTCCTCAGGCTAGGGCTGTGCTGCGAATGCCCACGGGTTCAGTGCCTGGGCTGCCATGCTGGCACCTCCCCCACCATCCAACAAGGCAGGAGGTCTGGAGCAAGCTCTTGCAATTGGCTGTCCCTGCTTGCTTCAAACCTCATCCTGGTGTCCTCAGACTCGTCCTCAGCACTAATAAAACCCAGCTAAGGAGATGTAGGAGCAGAGCAGATGCTCAGAAACCACAGCCACCAGCCAAGCCCAGCCAAAACACAGCTCCCCAGCATGTCCTTCCAACACCCTCCACCTTAGGAATTCTCCTGCTCCCCAGCATGTCTCTCCAACACCCATGGTGCTTGCAACAGCTCAGCCTTTGCTCTGTGATCTCCTACACCCTAGGTCTTCTGCTCCTGTTATGAGGGTTTTCATTGGACTGTGAGCCTCAGCTATGGTGATCTCCAAAGCAGAGCTTCAGGGAGGGAAGGGAGGAGCAGGAGGCTGCTGTGACCATTTCTGAAAGCAAGCACCTGGGCTCAGAGCAGCACACAACAGCTTGGAGGGCACATGGGCACACTGCCACAGGTTGGTACAGGTTGGCTCAAGACTCCCAAACACAGAGAGTGAGCCTTCTGCAGCAGACCCAGGCAGCCCTTGCTTTGAATTAAGGCTGCTCTTCAGCTCTGCCTGGGAGTGCTGAGGTCTGCCCTTTGTGCCAGCAGTGGTTCCCAGAGCTCCTGTTGTCTCCCCCCACCCCAGCACAGGGCAGTTAACAGGGAGAGAAGGAGGGCAGGGAGGAAACTGCTGGGCTCTGACAGCAGCTCTAATGAACGTTCTGAAAAGAAAGATCAGAAGGGCCTCAGTGACAGCTTCAGCCCCAGAAAGGCTGCAGACAGACCCCACAGCAAAAGAGCCAAGAGAGGAGAGGTCTGAGTCCACCATGGTCCCAGCACCTCACAGCACCAGGGACCATGTCCAGAACCTCTCAACTCACATCAGCACCAAGGACCATGTCCAGAACCTCTCATCTCCAGCACCAGGAAACTTCACCAAAGCACTGTCTGACATTAGGCTCATCACAGAGGTACCCTCAGGCCCTTGTGCCAGCCCTGGCCGTGATGTCAATCAGCCATAACCTCACTGGAGTAGAAATCACTGTGAGGTGATGACTGATCCATGGCTTTGTGACACAGGAGTCACCAAGAGCACCACTTTCCCCTTTCTTCTCCTTCAGCACATCCCACCCTTCCATGGGGATATGTGGCTGTGGTGCCTGCTCTCCTTGCTCCTCCTTACAGCTGGCAAATCCATGGAGAGGACCAGGAGTTGCCATTCCTTGCTTTGTCCCTACTCTTTTGGCTTGTGAGTAGCTGTCAGTGGTTTGAATCATTTGGTTTAGTTCCCTCAGTTGCTGAAGGGACTCAGCTCTTCCAGAATCAGGTCCCACAAAGCACTTAATGATGGAAGCTCTCTGACAGGAGGCCAGGATGAGAGAGTTGGGCTCTTTCAGCCCGGAGAAGTGAAGGGAGACCTTCTGGTGGCCTTGCAGTGCTTCAAGGAGGCCAGAAGCAAGCTGGGGACAGGATTTTGAGCAAAGGATGATGGTTTAAACTAGAAGAGAGAGACTCAGACCCAAGAGAAGGTAGAAATGTTTGATACTGAGGGTGGTGAGACCTTGGCATCAGCTCCACAGAGATCTTCTGGTGGCCTTTTGGGGCTTATAGGATGCATAGAAGAAAGCTGGAGACAGAGTTTTGAGTAGGGCCTGTTGGGACAGGCCAAGGGGGGATGGTTTGAACTAAAAGAGGGAGACTGGGAGTGGGGAGAAGGGAGAAATGTTTGAACACTGAGGGTAGGGAGAGCCTGGCCCAGGTTGCCCAGAGAGGTGGGAGCTGCCCCATGGCTGGCACCACTGCAGCTCAGGTTGTGTGGGGCTGTGAGCAGCCTGCTCTGGGTGGGGACGTCCCTGTTGAGTGCAGGATGAGCTAGAAATGTCCCTTCCAACCCAAACCAGTCTGGGATTCCATGATTCTATGTGCTCGTCTCCCAGGGTGAGAGTGGCCTGTGGAGATCAATGCTTCAGAAGAAGGCACCTCCCTGAACCCAGGCCACAGTGATGGAGTCACCACCACCACCACAGTAGATTGGGACCTCCCAGTGCTGTCTCTCCCTAGGAAAAAATAAAACCATCAAACCTATACTGAATTCCAACCTATATTTGAGGTGTTTAAAAATAAGCAAAACTTCCCCTCCTCTCCAAAATAACAGAAACCCTGGAAAAAACCCAGAGCACAGGCTGTACCTTCACACATCCCCCACCCAGAGCCAGCCTGGAGGGGGGAGAAGAAGGAGGCTAAGTCCAAAGAGAGTCACATTTTCTAGTGAAGATATTAGCAGAGAGCCCTGGAGCTGGTGGTGACAGGTCCCCCGACTGCAGGGGCCAGGGGCTGGCCCCTGATGGGACAGAAGCTCTAAATTAGGAAGGCAAACATTCCCCCCCTCCCCAACCCGCCTTGCTCTGCAGAAGGGTGCTCTGAAAGTGAGCCCTTGTCTGGGACAGGCAGCAGGAGAAGGGAGGTGACGACGACAGCTCTGCCTGAGTCCAAAATACACTCCCAAGTTGTTTTGAATGACCTTCTGCAGGCCTTCAAAACAGGACGCTGAAAACTTTCCACCCAACCCGGCTGGGAAGCTGCAGGAGGACCCTGCTGGTGTTCCCCTCCCACCCAGGCAGTCTGGTGAGGCTGGTCTGAACCTCTTCCCCTGGCTAGCAAAAACAGAGAAAGCTCACGGCTGGAGCAGAAATCCATGAGGTTCCTTCTGACCTGATATTCATAGAATCCCAGACTGGTTTGGGTTGGAAGGTACCTCAAAGATCATCCAGTTCCATGGGCAGGGACACCTCCCACCAGCCCAGGTTGCTCAAGGCCTCATCCAGCCTGGCCTGGAACACCTCTAGGGAGGTTGTGGATCACAGAATCACATTCTGTAAATCTGTGATTCTGTGATCCACAACCTCCCTGGGCAACCTGTGCCAGTCTCTCCCCACCATAGTCTATGATTCTGTTCCATGATTCTGATCTTGGGGAGGGCAGCACTGAGAAGAGCTTGGGGAACAAAGCCATCAGACTGGGAGGGACACCCTGGAAGGTCCAAGCCCCCTGCAGTGAACAGGGACATCTCCAACTACATCAGGAGCATCCTTTGATTTTTGAGTGATGACCACAGGCTACAGGAGCCATCAGATGCTCCCTGAGGTCCCTTCCAAACTCACATTCTGTGACCAGCTCCTGGTGGGAGCAAATGTTCCCTCCCAGGGCCGTCTAGGTCTCTGCAAGGGTGGTTTCCCCAGGGCACCCAGACCTCATGGACCTGAGATAAACCCACAAAGCTGATGTGCTCCACAGAGCTCCTGCTCGTGGCTGCGTTACAAACAAACCTGTAGGTGGGAGAAGGAAAGAAAGAATCCCTCAAGGAAATCTGCATGGCACTGGAGGAGCTAAAAATAAACCCTGACAACAAGTCAATCTAGGAACAGAAAGCTCAAATCCCTGAGAGCAGAGGAGAAAGGAGATGCCTGGCACCCTGCACTCTGCCTGTGGAGAGTGGGGGCACAGGGACGCCCCTTGCAGGTTGCTGTGGGACTAAGGGGACATTGTTGCCTCTGAAGCTCCAACACAGCCCAGCTCTGGGGCAGGGAAAGGTGGTGGTGAGGTTCCTTACTGCTTTTCAGCCTGGTGTTTTCAAATGACCTCTCAAGATGGCCCAGCTGAATCCAAGGAATCATAGAATGGTAAGGTTGGAAGGGACCTCAAGGATCATCTAGTTCCAACCTCCTGCCATAGGCAGGGACACCTCCCACTAGTACAGGTCACTCAAGGCCTTGTCCAACCTGGTCTTGAACACCTCCAGGGGGGTTGTGGAGCACAGAAGACCTCCCTGGGCAACCTGTGCCAGTGTCTCTCCACCTTAACTGCAAACAACTTCCTCCTAACATCCAGTTTCAATCTCCCCTCTGCCAGTTCAAACCTATTCCTCCTCCTCTCATCCCAAGACCTTGTCAATACTCCCTCCCCAGCCTTCTTGTAGCCTCCTTCAGGTCCTGGAAGGCCACTCTAACCAGGATGCTTGCTCCCTAATCCTTCCTCTGCTCCCTTTCAAGCTCCAGAAATGAAGCCACTTTCCAGTGCTGGTCACTACTTGCCATATCCCTCAGATCATAGAATGGTTTGGGTTGGAAGGGACCTTCAAGATCATGCAGTTCCAACCCCCTTGCCATGGCTGGGGACATCTTCTGCTCGACCAGGCTGTTCAACTTGACCTCATAATCAGTCTCAGGACTCATCTCTGCAGCTATCAATGCTCAGCTCTGATGGTCACTCCCTTCTAGGTCACTCCAAGGATGTATGCCCCAGGCCAGGCTTTCCACCCTCATGTGTCATCACAGACAGAGGGCTCAGAGTGGTTCACAGTGATCTCTGTGTCCTGAGCTAGATTGTGTGGTCCTGCTCTGGCAGGGGGGTTGGACTCGGTGATCTCTTTGGGTCCTTTCCAACCCCTGACATGCTGTGATCTGTGATCTCACAGCTGCAAGGCAGCAAAGTGTATCAAAGGCTCTGGATGGCAACTTGCTCCGGATGGGAAACTCAGATGTCAACTTCAGGACTTCACAGGACCAGAAGAAGAGTCTCAGGGTAGATGAGAAGGGTGGAAGAGCCTTTCTCACACAAGAGCCTGCTGGAAGCTCCCCATGCAAGGGTAGAAAACTGCTCTTGTCCTCCAGAGAGCAATCAGAAGAGGATCCCACACTTCTGCCATCCCACCCAACCACACTGCTGCCTACAACAGCAGGGGGACACCAACAGACCTGCTGCTTGCATCTTACCATACCCAACATCTGCTTGTCCCTGGCCACAGCCGCCCCAGCGCAGCCTGGTTAGGCAGGGCAGAGCCGGAGGGCACGAAGCGAGGGCAGGGCAGCCGGGAGCAAAGGGCCCGGGCAGAGGCAGGAGGAGGTAAGCTGATGACTCGCCCTGGCCTCCCCCGCCCCGGCGGCAGGCTCGGGTGACTGCGGCTGCAGGAAGGGGCTGCTGCTGCCCTCCTGCAACGGGACCCGCTGCTAATCCCCAGGGTTTAGCTGCCACTTCCGCAGCACCATCCTGCCTGCCTGCTCTGGGAATCCCTCAGGCTCCCACCGAGCACTTCCTGCTGCCCCAGCCCCCAGCCCAGCTCCTCCGTTCTCTCTCCCTCTCACAGGGAAAAAAAACCCCACAACCCTCGAGGAGGTGTTGGATGAAATAAAATCATAGAATTGTTGGACCATAGATTCTGCAGGGACCTCCGCAGGCTGCTGAGTCCCAGCCCCTTACGAGAGCAGGATCACCAGGGCAGGTCACACAGGAACACATACAGGTGGGGCTTGAAAGCTCTCCAGAGAAGGAGACTCCACAACCTCTCTGGGCAGCCTGCTCCAGGCTCCAGCACCCTCGCACTGAAGAATTTTCTCTTCCGGTTGAGGTGTAGCTTCCTGGGCTCTAGTTTGTGCCCACTGCCCCTTGTCCTGTCACAGGCACCACTGAAAAGAGCCTGGCACCTTCCTGCTGACAGCCACCCCTTGGATATTTGCAGATATTAATCACATCTCCTCTCAGCCTTCTCCCCTGCAGACTAACCAGCCCCAGGGCTCTCAGCTGTTCTTCACAGCACAGATGTTTCAGTCCCTTCATCATCCTTATAGCCTCCACTGGAGTCTCTCCAGTTCAAGAGGAGGCTGAGGGCAGAGCTCATTGCTCTCTCCAGCTCCCTGAGAGGAGGCTGCAGCCAGGTGGGGGTTGGGCTCTGCTCCCTAGTCTCAGGTGATAGAAGGAGAGGCAATGTCCTGAAATTGTGCCAGGGGGGGCTTAGGTTGGAGAGGAGGAAAAATGTCTTTGCTTCAAGAGTGGTCAGGGACTGGTACAGGCTGCACAGGGAGGTGGTGGAGTGCCCATCCCTGAAGGTGTTTCAGAAAGGTGGCACTTGGGGACAGGGTTTGGTGGCAATGGTGGTGTTGGATTGCTGATTGGACTGGATGCTCTTGGAGGCCTTTTCCAACTCAAGCAATTCTCTGACTCAATGATTCAATGATTCTATGACCTCCATATTCTCACCTCCACTGGTGAGCAGCAACCAACAGCCCATCCTGATCTGCCCATTGCTTCCACATCCAGCAGCTGACCTCTGTCTGACAAGTCTGGAGGGAGGTGCTCAGGGACAACAGGCACCACCCCAGGTCCTCATGTGTAGGAGCCTCTCGGGCCAGCACCGGGAGCCCCAAGAACCTGCTGCCGGTGACAGGCAAGGCCATGTAAGTGCTGGGGCAGGCAGCTGGGCAAGAACCCAGCTCTCCAGCTCAGGAATGTCCAAATAAATAGAGAAATGCATAAAAAGGCCATAAATAAGGCTGCCTGAGATGGTTGTTTGTCTCCTGCCTGGCCGGGACCCCTCTCCCCCGCCGCTGTTTGCCTTGGCAGATGCCAGCTGGGTAATTTGTTTCCATTGCAATGAAGCCCTAATTAACTGGAATCAACTTTTTACACTAAGTGTGTTTTTTTAACAAACTGCCTCTTTCAGAGCCTCACCGAGGCCTGATTGATGCGTTGGAGGGGAGTGGAAACACGCTGGGTGCTGGGACATTAAAGCTGCAGTGTCTGAGCGGGACCGGGGCTGAAAGGGCTCTCTCTGTGTCTGGGAAATCAGAAATGACACCTCTGAGCTCTGGCCTGCCACGGGGATTTCAGCCTGGGCTCTGTGTCTACAAAGAGTTAGGGTTTCACACTGCCTGTGGCTGACACCCCCTGCAGTGTCCCCACTGCTGGGCAACCAGAAGATGCGGTTGGTCCCAGCAGCACGGTGGGGTTGGGTGGCAGAACCATGGAGCTTGTGGCTACAAGACCCCTCAGGACCACGCTGAGCACTGGTGGGTGGAGCTGGGACTCATCAGGCTGGACTCAGGCTGGACCCTCTCTGTTGGTCCCACCTATTGTACCCAGCAGTGTGGTGGGGTTGGGTGCCTGGACTCAGAGCTGACTGCCATGAAGCACACTGGTGTGTGTGTGGCATCTTCTGGTGACAGCCCTGCTGCTTCTGGTCAGCCAACAAAAGCCCAAAGGTGGGATAGGAGTCTTCTCAGGAGGGTCTCCTCCCCACCGTGGTGAGACCACACCTGGAATACTGTGTCTGGTTTTGGGCTCCCCAGTTCAGTACAGACAGGAACCTGCTGGAGAGACTCCAGTGGAGGCTGTGAGGGTGATGAAGGGACTGAAACATCTATGCTGTGAAGAAAGGCTGACAGACCTTTCACAGCAAGGCCTTTGACACTGTCTGCCATAGCAAACTCATGGCCAAGCTGGCAGCCCTTGGCTTGGAGAAGGGCACTCTGTACTGGGTTAAGGACTGGCTGGATGGCTGGGCCCAGAGAGTGGTGGTGAATGGTGCCACATCCAGCTGGCAGCTGTCACTAGTGGTGTGCCCCAGGGATCAGTGCTGGGCACAGTCCTGTTTAATATCTTCATTAATGATTTGGATGAGGGGATTGAGTCCAGCATCAGTGGGCTTGCAGATGATGCCAAGTTGTGGGCATGTGTGGATCTGTCAGAGGGCAGGAGGGCTCTGCAGAGGGACCTGGACAGGCTGGGCAGATGGGCACAGTCCAGTGCCATGAGTTTTAACAAGGCCAAGTGCCAGGTTCTGCCCTTTGGCCACAACAACCTCATGCAGTGCTACAGCCTGGGTACAGAGTGGCTGGAGAGCAGCCAGGCAGAGAGGGACCTGGGGGGACTGGTTGACAACTGAACATGAGCCAGCAGTGTGCCCAGGTGGCCAAGAAGGCCAATGGCATCCTGGTCTGTATTAGGAACAGTGTGGCCAGGGCAGTCCCTCTGCCCCTGAACTCAGCACTGGTCAGGCCACACTTTGAGTGCTGTGTCCAGTTCTGGGCCCTCAGTTTAAGAAAGATGTTGAGCTGCTTGAAGGTGTCCAGAGAAGGGCACCAAGGCTGGTGAGGGGGCTGGAGCACAGCCCTGTGAGGAGAGGTTGAGGGAGCTGGGGGTGTGCAGCCTGCAGAAGAGGAGGCTAAAGGCAGACCTCATTGCTCTCTGCAACTACCTGAAAGGAGGTTGTAGCCAGGTGGGGTTGGTCTCTTCTACCCAGGGACAGAACAAGAGGATACAGCTGTGCCAGGGCAGGTTCAGGCTGGATGTTAGGAAGAAGTTCTTCACAGCAGGAGTGATTGGCATTGGAATGGGCTGCCCATGGTGCAGTCAGCATCCCTGGAGGTAAGAGGAGGCTGAATGAGGCACTTGGTGCCAGGGTTTAGTTAATGAGAAGGGTTAGGTGATCCTAGAGGTCTTTTCCAACCTGGTTCATTCTGTGATTCTGTGATTTTCTGATTCTCTGATTCTGTGACCTGGGGCTGGTTAGTCTGCAGGGGAGAAGGCTGAGAGGGGATGTGATTAACATCTACAAATATCCAAGGGGTGGCTGTCAGGATGAAGGTGCCAGGCTCTTTTTAGTGATGCCTGTGATAGGACAAGGAGCAGTGGGCACAAACTGGAGCCCAGGAGGTTCCACCTCAAGAGGAGCAGAAAATTCTTCAGTGTGAGGATGCAGGAGCCCTGGAGCAGGCTGCCCAGAGAGGCTGTGGAGTCTCCTCTGGAGAGCTTCCAAAATCCCCCTGGCCATTTTGATCCTGGGCAAGCTGCTCTGGGTGCCCTGCTTTAGCAGAGGAGTCGGACTGGCTGAGCCCCCCGAGGTCCCTTCCAACCCCACCATGCTGCAATTCTCTGCAAGCCCAGAAGAAGTTCTCCTCATCCTCAGAGCTGCCCAACTGGTCTGGAAATGGCAAAGCCAAGTGGCCCCACTGCACCACAGGGATGTGGCACAACTAAGCTTGCCAACCTGACTGTGACACAGATGATCCAAGATACTGTGTGCAGGCAGAAGGTTTACAGGCAAACACCTGGGAGCAAGGGAAACACCTGGAGACAGAAGCTCTTACACTGTACCTTCTGCAGGAAGATTGCTGCTGAGAGCTGAGGGACCTCAGGACAAGCAAGGCTAAGCCCATCCAGCTGCTAGGCAGTGCCCAGGATCCCTCTGGCTGAAAGAAGGCCGAAAGAAGGCCAAAAGAGGAAGGCAGTGTGGAAAAGATGAGCAAAGTCCTACCAGCACCAGGACCCTGAAGGCAGCCTCCAGGTACCACCCTGCCAGCTCTGGTGAGACTTCCCAAATGGTCCAAAGCTGGCACGCCACAGGGCAAGGCCCAGGCTGTGCTGAGCCCCAGGCTGGAGGTGCATTTCAGCTGTCTAATGAGAGAGCTGCATGAATAATCAGCACTCATGGAACACAAAAGCACCTCTGACATCTGAGGGGGAGCATGAATGCAGCTGAGCTTTCCCTCCCTCTGTGCTTTTCCTTTCTATCTCACACCACAGAGGAAAACCTGCAACGGCCCCAGCTTGAGTGCTGTCAGCTCCAGAGCTTTGCTGAGGCATTCCAGCTTTCTGGAAGGCTTCTTTTTGTTTCTGTTCTTCTGGTTTTCAATCTCAGAATGTACTTTCGTGGTCCTTAGAGGTCCTTTTGCCTATGTCCTCCAAACACTGAAGGCATTTGCATCGCCTGAGGGGCAGGAAGGTGTTTTCTTGTGGCTGGGGGTTTGGCACATCTCCCCCAGCCCCTCACCAAAGTGCCCCAGAGCCTCTTCAAAGTTAATTTGGCAGAGCTGTCCACAGCTTGATTCAGCCAAGCCTTTAATTAGGCATAAAGGCCACCCTCCAGTGTTCCCTCAGCAATGACTATCCTACGTTCAGCTGCATCTTAAGGAGGTGCTGAAAGCTACCCTGACTGATGGCAGAGATCTGAGCTACAGCTGCCCGAGCTCCCTGTGCAGTCCACAGAGAGATGAGGCACTTCTGGAGGAGGAATTAATTTCCCCATCAAATGCTCAATGGTCCTGGAGGTGAGGACCTTTTACAGGATGATGCAAGCCTAAAGGGACAGCCAAGCACCCAAGGAGCCAGCAGCAGAATGCCACAGCCCTCTCCAAACGCTGCAGCTGACAAATTCTCAAGGCAGAGCAGGTGACAAAAGAGGCAGGCAGTCACTGGCTGGCCACAGGAGTGGCCCAGGCTGGCAGCAATCTCCAACAGGGCAAGGAGAATCACAGACTCACAGAACCTTAGAGGTTGGAAGGGACCTCCAGAGATCATCCAGTCCAAACCCCCTGCCAAGCAGGATCCCTCAGGGTAGTCCCCACAGAACTGTATCCAGGTGGGTTTGGAAAGCCTCCAGAGAAGGAAACTCCACAAGCTCTCTGGGCAGCCTGCTCTAGGCTCCAGCACCCTTATTGGATATTAGGAAAAGTTTCTTTGCTGCAGGAGTGGTCAGGGACTGGCACAGGCTGCCTAGGGAGGTGGTGGAGTCCCCATGCCTGGAGGTGTTGGAGAAAACTGTGGCCACGGCACTCGGGGCCAGGGTTTGGTGGCCATGGTGGTGTTGGGCTGATGGTTGGGCTGGATGACCTTGGAGGCCTTTTCCAACCCAAACAGCTCTATGATTCCATGATTTTTCATCACTGAGTGTGCACAGTGCTGCCTGTCCCCCTCTTCTGTTTAGAAGAGGAGAAGAGAAGGCTGAGAGGTCACACAGGAGCATGTCCAAGTGGGTTTGGAAAGTTTCCAGAGAAGGAGGCTCCACAGCCTCTCTGGGCAGCCTGCTCCAGGCCTCTGCCACCCTCACTGTGAAGAAGTTTCTCCTCGTGTTCAGATGGAACTTCCTATGGTCAAGTCTGTGCTCATTGCCTCTTGCCCTGTCATTGGGCACCACTGGAAGAGTCTGGCCCCATCCTCCTGACACCTACCCCTTAGATATTTGCAAGCATTCTTAAGAGCCCTCCTCAGCCTCCTCTTCTCCAGGCTGCCCAGGCCCAGATCTCTCAACCTCATCCTCATTTATCTGTAGGTGATCCAGGGAAGAGGCTCAGCGACCTGGCTCATGCTGTGCTGCTGGGCAAAGCAGCGAGCTCTTGAGATGAAGCAAGGCAGCAAGGTTGGGAAAGGAGCAGGAGGAAGGAGAAGTTTTCACTCCCAAGCAGCAATTCACCACAGCTGACATCGCTGAAACCTGCTACCAGGCTTGAGGCAAGTGCAAGTCCCTGCGTAGGAGGGGCGGTGGGGAGGGAAGAGGGAGGGCAATTTGTGCTTACAATACAAGCTCTCGGATTGTTTGCTTTAGAATTATAGAGCAGGGCTCGAAGAAATGGATTTGCTTTCCCCCCAGAGAGTGGCAAACAGCACGGGCACATCATACCTCAGGCAGCGCAGGGCTGCGGGAGCTCAGCTTCAGTGCATCTGCTGAATGGATGGAGAGCAACGAGATCTAGTAACGGCTGTGGGCTCTGAGTCACGCAGGGCAGGAGTCACACAGCAGCAGCAGAACGCCACAGCCCTCTCCAAACGCTGCAGCTGACAGCTCCTCAAGGCACAGCAGGTGGCAAAAGGGGCAGGCAGTCGCTGGCTGCCCGCAGGAGTGGCCCAGGCTGGCAGCAACCTCACAGGTATCAGTGTCACAGTATCACCAGGGTTGGAAGTGACCTCAAAGATCATCAAGTCCAACCCATTGCTACAGACCTCAAGACTAGACCATGGCACCAAGTGCCACGTCCAAACCCACCTTAAACACCTCCAGGGACAGTGACTCCACCACCAACCTGGACAGCCCATTCCAGTAGCCAAGGACTCTCTCAGTGAAGAACTTTCTCCTCACCTCCTCCCACAGGGCAAGGAGAATCACAGAGTCACAGAACCTTAGAGGTTGGAAGTGACCTCCAGAGATCATCCAGTCCAACCCCCCTGCCAAGCAGGATCCCTCAGGGTAGTCTGCACAGGAATGCATCCAGGTGGGTTTGGAAAGCCTCCAGAGAAAGAGACTTCACAATCTCTCTGGGCAGCCTGCTCCAGGCCTCTGCCACCCTCACTCTAAAGAAGTTTCTCCTCATGTGGAGCTGAAACCTTCTCTCTTCCACTTTGCAGCTTTTGCTCCTTGGCTCATTGCTGTGCACCACCCAGAAAAGCTCGACCCTATCCACTTGCCCCCCACCCTTCAGGTATTTGTACACATTGATCAGATCTCCTCTCAGCCTTCTCTTCTCCAGACTAAACAGAATTGGGGGGCAGGCAGCACTGTGCACACTCAGTGATGAAAAATCATGGAATCATAGAGCTGTTTGGATTGGAAAAGGCCTCCAAGAGCATCCAGTCCAACCAGCAACCCAAACCCACCATAGCCACCAAACCCTGGCCCCAAGTGCCATGGCCACAGTTTTCTGCAACACCTCCAGGCATGGGGACTCCGCCACCTCCCTGGGCAGTCTGGGACAGTCCCTCGTCACTCTAGCAGCAAAGAAATGTTTCCTCCTCTCCAACCTAACCCTTGCCCTGGTGCAATTTCGTGGCTGCTTTCACAGCCAGGGGATGGAGTAAAACTGTTTGTCAAGAAGGGCCTTGAAAATGGAAAGGAAAAAAAAGAAAATAGATTTTCAATGGGAACTCAGAGGAAGTCTGCATAGGCCCATTCTAATGTTAGAAAAATGAGTGACTTGCTCAAAAATCCCTTTTGCTAAAGGAAGACTTGGAGTGCAAGCAGAAGACGGACTCAAAAAAGAGTGGTCCCTACACATGGAAACCTGAAAGGTGAGAGAAACTGATATAGGAAACTAAAGCAGAGGGAAACGCATGGCTGGGTGTGCAGAACCTACTGCTGGGAACCAAACCAGTTCAGAATGGGTTGGGTTGGAAGGGACCTTCAAGGTCATCCAGTTCCAACCTCCCAGCACCTCCCAGCAGCACAGGCTGCTCAAGAACTCGCCCAGCCTGGCCTGGAACACCTCCAGAGAGGTTGTGCGGATCACTGAATGTGATCCACTACTTCCCTGGGCAACCTGTGCCAGGCTCTCCCCACCCTCACTGCAAACAATTTCTGCCTCCACTCCCCTCTCAGTCTCCCCTTTCCCAGCTCAAAGCCATTGTCCCTTGTCCTGTCCCTCCCAGCCCTTGTCCAAAGTCCCTCCCCAACTCTCCTGCAGCCCCTTCAGCTACTGGAATACTGCTCTGAGGTCTCCCTGGAGCCTTCTGCAGGCTGAACAGCCTCAACTCTCCCACACAGGAGGTTCTCCAGCCCTCTAATCATCTTCATGGCCTCCTCTGGACCCTCTCCAGCAGCTCCAGGTCCTTCTTGTGCCCTTCAGGTCCTGGAAGGTCACTGTTCTAGCAATAGGTCCATTTGTGAGGAGCACTAAGACTGCTTTTTGAGCAGCAGTAAGGGTCATTTGCAAACAGAGGCTGCAGGACTGCTCCTAATGATGCAGAACAAGCAAACAGTCAATAGATGGTGGAAAAAGGGAGAGCAAATCACTTCCCAGGGGAGATGAAGTTTTCCTAAGCTTTAGTGGGGAGAAGAGGAGGCTGAGGGGAGACCTTTTTGCTCTCTACAACTCCCTGAAAGGAGGTTGGAGCCAGGTGGGGGTTGGGCTCTGCTCCCAAAGAACAAGGGATGGGACAAGATGAAATGGCCTCAAGTTGCCCCAGGGGAGCTTTAGATTGGACACGAGGAACAATTTCTTCCCCTTGAGGTTGTCAAGGCCTGTCCCAGGCTGCCCAGGAGATGGTGCAGTCCTCATCCCTGGAGGGGTTTCCATGGGGCATGGCTCAGTGGTGAGCTGGCAGTGCTAAGGGTTGGACTTGATGGTCTTAAAGGTTTTCCAGCCTGAATTGCCCTGAACCATTGGTGTCCTCACTGCCATGAGAGTGGCCAAACAGCAGTGAGCAGCCAGAACAGACAAAAGGTACCCAGAGCTGGGCTCTGCTGCTTGGTTTAAGCACCCTTGGTGCTGCCACCTCCAACTGGCAAATGGCTCCTTCACAGCAATGCTGGCAGAGAGCATGGAGGTGACCCAGTTAACTACAAAGTGGTCAGCCTGATATCAGACCTGGAAGCCAGGGCTCATCTGGGATGAAATGAAGACATAATTAAAGGCTGTAAGTTATAATTAAAGTCAGCCACTGTGTCTCTGTGGGAAGGATGAGCCTGGTGGCACTCCTCAGCCTGAGCTGAGGAAGGCATCGTGCAGGTTGTGGCTGGGCAGGCAGGGCACAAAGCGTCTCCTGAGGTTGGGTGCTCCTGTGGAGCACCTCTGAGATGAAGCCAGGCTGAAAGAATTGAGACTGCTCAGCTGCAGAAGAGAAGGCTCCAGAGAGACCTCAGAACAGCCTTCCAGTATCTGAAGTGGCTCCAGGAGAGCTGGAGAGCAAAGGTTTAGAAGGGCCTGTGGTGACAGGACAAGGGGCAAGGGTTTGAAACTGGAGCGGGCTGGACTTCAGGAGGAAGTTCTGCACAGTGAGGGTGGGGAGAGACTGGAACAGGTTGCCCAGGGATGTGGTGGAGATTCCCTTCCTGAGACATTCAAAATCATCCTTGCTGTGCTCCTGGGTAGCCTGCTCTGGTTGGAGGTGTCTGACTGCAGGGGGATTGGACAAAATGCCCCTAGAGGGTCCCTTCCAATCTATGCATTTTGTGACTCTGTGAAGGGGCTGATCAGAAAGCTGGGGACAGACTATTTAGCAGGGCCTGTTGTAGCAGGCCAAGGGGCTTATGGCTTGAACTGAAAGAGGGAGATTGAGAGTGGAGAGAAGGGAGAAATGTTTGACAGTGAAAGTGGAGAGAGTCTGGCCCAGGCTGCCCAGAGAGATGTGAGCTGCCCCATGGCTGGCACCACTGCAGGTCAGGTTGCCTGGGGCTGTGAGCAACCTGCTGTAGTTTAGCTGGACAAGATGACCTTTGAGGATGCCTTCCCACCCAATCTGTGCCTCTGTGTCTCCACAGAGCAGGTGCAGCAGAGGAGGGGGCTGGCTGACAGCTCTGCAGCAGGAGCTGGGGATGGGGATGGTTCGGCAGGCTCCGCAGGGAGTCAGCTCCAGGCAATAATTCCATCGATGATCCAGGAGAAGAAGTACCAAATCCTCGCCCCCAAAAACATTAGCAGATGACAGGAAGATTGATGTGAGGGTAAATATTGATGAGGAGAGAGGAAAATGTGGGTTGCTTGGTAGTGCTGAGCCCATTCAAAGCCTCTGTCTGTTACTGCAGCCCAGGACACACCTCCAGAGGAGAGCTTGGGGCAGGATTTATGGCCAGAGACTGCATCCCAGACAAGAGAGAGCCTCCAAAAGGCCCAAAGGGTCACTACGGGTGACCAAGCCAGCACAAGGCTCTAATGTGATGCTGGGATGAAAAGACCTGGTGCAGTTCTTGGGGGAGTTGTAGTATCACACTGCTGAGCCTGGCACTGAAACAGTGCAGCAATCAAGCTTCACAGACTGCATCAGGTTGGAAGGGACCCTCCAAGGGCACCTTGTCCAACCCCCTGCAGGCAGCAGGGACACCTCCAACCAGAGCAGGCTGTCCAGGGACACAGCAAGGCTGATCTTGAATGTCTTCAGGGATGGGGCCTCAACCACCTCCCTGGGCAGCCTGTGCCAGTCTCTCCCTACCCTCACTGAGCAGAACTTCCTCCTGGTGTCCAACCTAACTCTGCCCTGCTCCAGCTCAAAGCCACTGTCCCTCATCCTGGCACTCCCAGCCCTTGTCAAAAGTCTCTCCCCAGCTCTCCTGCAGCCCCTTCAGGTACCACTCTAAGGTTGCTCTAAGGTCTCCCATAAGTCTTCTCTTTTCCAGGCTCAACAGCCCCAACTCTGCCAGCCTGTCCCCACAGCAGAGGTTCTCCAGCCCTCTGATCACCTTCATGACCTCCTCTGGACCCTCTTCATCAGGTCCAGGTCTCTCTTGTTCTGAGAGCCCCACAGAGGGACATATCACTGCAGGTGAGGTCTCAGCAGAGCAGAGGGGCAGGATCCCCTCTCTCCATCTCTGCCCACGCTGCTTTTGTTGCACCCCAGGTTGCCATTGGTGCCCATTAAGATGTCCACAATTATAAAAGGACACCTAAAAAGCAGAGAGGCTGGAGGGATGACTCACAAAATCGATCTGAGGGCTGGAGAAGTCCTCCTGCTGCAAGAGGTTTGAGCTATCTCAGCTCACTGACAGAAATCCTGCCACCCCCCTCCCCAAACCAGAGCTGTGCCAACTGCTCTTCTCCAGCCATGGAGAGAGCCAGGGTCTGGGAGCTGCAGCCCAGCGAGCTCAGACAAGCTTGGGGTCAGGATTAGAAACCTCTTGGAGGTGCTCAGAGCATGAGATACCACTCAGAGGGCAACCACAGGCTCTTCACCGTGCTGAGAAGTGCATGGGCAGCACAGGGGAAGCTGAGCAGGATGATTTCATAGACCCTTTTGTACCCAGTGGGCAACTGAGGCCCTGACCCCTGCCACTCACCATGGTGAAGCTGGGATAGCAGCAACCACCAGCAGCAGAGAGAGCTGATGAGGCAGCAGGCAGCAGAGATGGGTGTTGGTTCCTCAAGGTTCTGAGGTAGAAGGCACAGAGTGGCTTAGGGGTTAGGAGGGACCTTCAGAGATCACCAAGCCCAACCTCCCTGCATAGCAGGGTCACCCAGGGCAGGTCACCCATCCAGGTGGGTTTGGAAGATCTCTGGAGAGAGAGAGAGGCTCCATGAACTCTCTGTCTGGGCACCTAGCTGGATCTCCAGCCAGCTGTGAGGCGTCCTCCACCAGCCTCACACCAGCAGCAAAGATCCTGCTGGAAAGGATCTCTTGCAGCTCCTGGAGACTCCAACACCAGCAGGGAGAGCTGCCTGAGCAGCTTGGGAACCACCTCAGTCCTCTGCTCCCTGCTGGTATCCAGCATGGGGCTGCTGGCTGCTGTGGGTGGGAGCCTCATCTCCCATGCCCAAAGCTGCTCTCTGTTGGCTCACTGCAGCCATCACTTTGCCCCCTGGCTTGGAGCAGAAGGCAGCCATGGTGATTTTGCTGCCCATGTTCCCAGGCTTGGCCCCTTGTCATGGTGAATGCCAAGCACAGTAAGTGTGGAAGGGCAGAAGCTGGTGGTCTCTGTGCTGGTCTCAGCTCTGAGCTGGCAGTGGTGTTCTCCCAGCCCACAGGAAGAGAGGCAGCCCTGGTTTCAGAGCAGTGGAGAAGGCAGATGCCATTTCAGTGGCTCAGTCCAGGAGCCTCCAGCAATCAGGCACCAAGTGGTCATGCCTACTCTGCTCCCTGGGTACAGAAGCAGCAGTAGGGGGAGGCAGCCCATGGTGAGAGAGGGAATCTTCTACCCAGAGCTACAGGGACCAGCCCCAACCTCAGTGGGGACTCCATGAAGACAGAAACCTACCCAAAGCTACCAGGAAGGTGCCCAGTTGGTGGGAACCCTCCAACACCCTTCAGCTGGAACGAAGGGAAGCACAATGCCAGGGCACTGAAAGAGTCCAAGACAGGACTCAGGGCCTGGCAGCTTATTAATTGGACTGGAACTAAAATTACAGGGGGAAAAAAAAAACCAACCAACAACCCAACTCTGCTTTGGTTTAAAGAAAGGGGCTGGGGGGGGGGGGGGGGGAGATGGAAGCAAAAGCCCTTTGAGTTTCTATGACAACCACACAGTGAGAGCCTGCACCACAACCTCACTTAACACATTCACAGCTGCACAGAGACAATGAAACCCAAAACTTTCTCCTCTCACCAGGTCCAGGAGGGCTGTTCCCAGCCTGAGACCCAGCATGCTGCAATGGGGGTGTGGGGTGTGTGCAGTGGTCCCCTAGCCTGGGCACCCAGAGCAGGGCAGCATGGGTTCAACCACTCCTAACAGCTTCTGCTCCTGTCTCTTGGGCTCAAGGGACTGCTAAAAGCATCTGCAGTGTCCTCACTTCCCTCAGGCCAAGGTGCTTAACTGTGGTTATTGAGAGTCCTGGTGACACCCAGGGTATTCTCTGTCCAAATAAATCTCCATGTAGAGCAGCAGATCCCACGCTGGTCCTCCAGCCCCATCAGGTCCAAGGTGAGCACTCCCACACAACGAGCAATGAAAAGACCATGAATAAGAAGAATCATTCACAAGAGTGTGGGCAGCAGGGCAAGGGAGGTTCTGCTCCCCCTCTACTCTGCACTAGTGAGGCCACATCTGGAGTCCTGGCTCCAGTTCTGGGCTTCTCAGATCAAGAAGGACAAAGAAGTACTGAAGAGAGTCAATAGAGGCTGCAAAGCTGCTGAGGGGCCTGGAGCAGCTCTGGGAGGAGCAAAGGCTGAGAGCCCTGGGGCTGAGAGCCTGCAGAAGAGCAGCCCCAGAGGGGAGCTGAGCAGTGCTCAGGAAGAGCTAAAGGAGCTGTGGGGTCAAAAAGCTGGGATCAGGCTCTTGCCATTTGTGCCCAGGGACACATAAACTGGCACCCAGGAGGTTTCATCTGAGCAGGAGGAGAAAGTTGTTTGTTGTGAGGGTGCTGGAGGCCTGGAGCAGGCTGCCCAGAGAGGCTGTGGAGTATCCTTGTGTGGAGAGCTTCCAAGGCCAGCTGGGCACTGTGCTGCTGGGCAAGCTATGAAGGGTGTTTGGGGGGCAGTTTCTTGCAGCATTGAGTATCCAATGGCTTTAGGACTGAAAGGCAGCCTCAGTATTGCTTCTCCTACCCCACCACTCCCCTTGTATCACCTGCATTGTCTCTTACTCCTTTTCCCAAGGCATCCTCCTCCCACTTCTTGGCACTTCGTCTCTGCTCTGCTGAGATCCCTCCTCCAGCAGTGCCTCCAGTTCTGGTGTCTCCAGCACAAGGAGGACCTGAAGCTGCTGGAGAGGGTCCAGAGGAGGCCACAAAGATGATCAGAGGGCTGGAGAACCTCCCCTGCAGGGACAGGCTGGCAGAGTTGGGGCTGTTCAGCCTGCAGAAGAGAAGGCTCCAGGGAGACCTCAAAGCAGCCTTCCAGTAGCTCAAGGGGCTGCAGGAGAGCTGGGGAGGGACTTTGGATGAGGGCTGAGAGTGCCAGGCCAAGGGACAATGGCTTTGAGCTGGCAGAACAGAGACTGAGAGTGGAGAGAAGGAAGAAATTGTTTGCAGTGAGGGTAGGGAGAAACTGGCACAGGTTGCCCAGGGAGGTTGTGGATTATAGAACCACAGAATGTGATCAGAGATCAGAGATCACATTCAGTGATCCACAACCTCCCTGGAGGTGTTTGAGGCCAGGCTGGATGAGGCCTTGAGCAACTGAACTGGTGGGAGGTGTCCCTGCCCATGGCACGGAGGTTGGGACTGGCTGGTCTTAAAAGTCCCTTCCAAGCCAACCCATTCCATGGATCTCTGAACCTGAGGAATATCCCAGCTGCATGACTCACAGGCTCCCTGAGAGCAGCCACACACAGCACACCCATGGCATTAGCATCACTGCTGCAGCAACGAGGGCTGTGTTAAGGAGGCAAGGAAATGAGCACCCAGCTCAGGAACCCATCTAGCTTATGATGATGGCACTCAAAGCTTCCCAGCTGTAAACACTGCTTTCCAGAGCCTTCCAACCACCAGGGCTTTACAAAAGAATGACTCAGCAACAGGACCCATTTGCTTTCATCTGAGGTGCTGGTGTGGAAAGGTTTGAAGCTGAGAGATGAAAAGTTCTGCCTTAAGAGCTGGGTGCCACCAAATTAGCTGTAGAGACATCTGGGCCTGAGGAAGGAGCTGCAGCTTCAGGGGAGGTGGTTTCTAAGGTTCCTGGAGTGGGTACAGGTGGGAGGTGGAGAGCAGTCTTTCATCTGAGGTGGAGACAGAGCCACAAGCTGCCTCTGGGCAAGGGCTGTGGGAGTCTGCTGAAGCAAGAACAGGCTCCCAGGCACTAAGGTTCTTCAGCAGGGCCACAGCGTCCCAGGGGACTGAAGGAGAGGATTGAAAGGTCACAGATTGCATCAGGTTGACCCTCAAAGGTCATCTTGTCCAAACCCCCATGCAGGCAGCAGGAACACCTCCAACTAGGGCAGGCTGCCCAGGGGACTGATCTTGAAAGCCTCCAGGGAGGGAGCATCAACCACCTCCCTAGGCAGCCTGTGCCAGTCTCTCCCCACCATCACTACGCACAACCTCCTCCTGATGTCCAACCTATGTCTGCCCTGCTGCAGCTCCAAACCACTGCCCTCGGCCTGTCCCCACAGGCCCTTCTGAACAGTCCCTCCCCAGCCTGCCTGCAGGTCCCCTGCAGATACTGAAATGCAGCTCTAAGGCCTCCCTGGAGCCTATAAACTGAACAGCCCCAACTCTTCCAGCCTGTCCCCACACCAGAGATTCTCCACTCTTATCATCTTCATGGCCTCCTCTGGACCCTTTCCATCATGTCCAGGTCTCTCTTGTGCTGAGGGCCCCATAGCTGGCCCCAGCCCTGGAGGTGAGGTCTCTCCAGAGCAGAGCAGAGGGGCAGGATCCCCTCTCTCCATCTCTGCCCATGCTGCTTTGGATGCAGCCCAGGCTGCCCTTGGCCTTCTGTGCTGCCAGTGCCCATTGCTGGCTCCTGCCCAGCTTCTCCACCACCAGCACCCCCAAGCCCTTCTCTGCAGAGCTGCTCTCTACCTCATCACCACCCAGCCAGGACTGTTTTCAAGGGTTGCCCCAACTCCACTGCAGGAGCCTGCACTTGGCCTTGCTGAACATTTTGTGTCACTACAGCAGTGTCTCTCCTGACACCTCAAAGTGCCTGGCAAGTATCAGCTGCTCCCCCAGGATGTCCTGACAGGAGCACAGCTCCCAACAGAGGAGACAGCATCCAGAGGGAGCAGCAGCAGCAAACCAGGGACACCTTAATTAAAGGCAGGGATCTGCATCCTCCTCTGCTGAGGGGTTATGATTGCTCTTGCTGCCAAAGCTTCCTCCTGAGTTTGAAGAAGATGAGTTGCAGGCAGTGCCTGACACTGAGCAGCAGACCCCTGCCAGGGGGAATCAGCAGCATAACAGCCTCTCAGTTCCTGTCAAGACATTTCCAACCAGCCCTGCCAGGAGAGTTATTAGGCAAAAGCATCTGTCCCAGGAGAGACCATTTCTGTCTCTGAGCATAGTGGCCCTGGGGCTTCAGCCAACAGGTCCTTGATCAGGAATCTGCCTTGGGAAAGCAGGCAAGGGCCTTCTGTCAGGAATTTGGAATTAAGGAGACACAGAATTGTTTGGATTGAAAAAGGCCTCCAAGCTCATCCAGTGCAACCAGCAACCCAATACCACCATGGCCACCAAACCCTGGCCCCAAGTGCCATGGCACACAGGGCACTGGTAAGGCCACACCTTGAGTCCTGGGTTCAGTTCTGTGCCCCTCACTGCAGGAAGGACATTGAGAAGCTGGAGCAGGTCCAGAGAAAGGTAACAAAACTGGGAAAGTGTTTGGAGAACAGAGCTGGGGAGGACGGGATGTTGAGCCTGGAGAAGAGGAGGCTGAGGGCAGAGCTCATTGCTCTCTGCAGCTCTGTGAGAGGAGGCTGCAGCCAGCTGGGGGTTGGGTTCTGCTCCCTGGTCTCAGGTGATAGAAGGAGAGGCAATGGCCTGAAATTGTGCCAGGGGAGGCTTAGGCTGGAGAGGAGGAAAAATTTCCTTGCTGCCAGATTGGTCAGGGATTGGCACAGGCTGCCCAGGGAGGTGGTGGAGTCCCTACGACTGGAAGTGTTGAAGAATCCTGTGGCTATGGCACTTGGGGACAATGTTTAGTGGCCATGGTGGTGTTCACTGAAGGTTGGACTGGATGAGCTTGGAGGCCTTTTCCACTCCAAACAATTCCATGATTCTGTGAAGCATCTCTGCAGGATTGCTTCAGAAAGCAGCAATGAAAGAACAAGTCCAGCAGGATGGTGAGCTTTGGAGGAGCAGTTTCCTCAAGCCAGTTAGAATCACAGACTCATAGAATGGTTTAGCTTGGAAGGGACCTCAAAGCTCAGACAGTTCCAACCCCCTGCCATAGGCAGGGACACCTCCCACCAGAACAGGTTGCTCAAAGCCTTATCCAACCTGGCCTTGAACACCTTCAGGGGGGTTGTGGATCACAGAATCACAGATGTGATCACATTCTGTGATTCTGTGACCCACAACCTCCCTGGGCAACCTGTGCCAGTGTCTCTCCACCCTCACTGTAAAGAACTTCTTCCTAACATCCAGTTTCAACCTCCCCTCTGGCAGTTTAAACCCATTCCTCCTTGTCCTGTCATTACAAGACCTTGTCAATAGTCCCTCCCCAGCCTTCCTGTAGCCCCCTTCAGATACTGCAAGGCCACTCCAAGGTCTCCTGGAAGCCTTCTCTTCTCCAGGCTGCAGAGCCCCAACACTCTCAGCCTGTCCTCATAGCAGAGCTGCTGCAGCCCTCTGAGCATTTTTGTGGCCCAGTTCCTTCTGAATCTTACAGAAAGATGCTCCTCTGAGACCCCTGCACATCAGAGCAGCTGAAAACTCCCTGTGGTGGCTTTGTCAGGGTTAAAAAAGGCAAGACTGTAAAGACACTGCACTTCGCCACACTGAGCAGCAGCAGCACAAGGTCCCTTGTGCAGCCTGCTCAGCACAGTTGACCACATTGCTCAGTTGACCACACTGCTCATGGTCACATTCAGGGCTGGACCTCTCAGCATGGCTTTTCAGAGAGTTTGCCACTATCCAGACTGATCAGAGACTCACAGAACTGTTTCAGCTGGGAAAGCCCTCCAGGATTCCAGCCTTTTACCCAACAGCTCCCTGACCACCAGACCATGTCCTGAAGCACCACATCTACTCACTTTTTGAACACCTCCAAGGATGGGGACTCCACCACCTCCCTGGGCAGCCTCTTCCAGTGCCCCACCACTCCTTCAGTAAAGAAATTCCTCCTAATCCCCAGCCTAAACCTTCTCTGGCACAGCTTGAGGCCATTTCCTCTTGTCCTGTCATTAGTTACTTGGGAGAGGAGGCCAACACCAGCCTCGCTCCAACCTCCTCTCAGGGAGCTGTAGAGAGCAATGAGGTCTCCCCTCAGCCTCCTCTTCTCCATGTTGAACAACCCCAGTTCCTCATCTGCTCTTCACCAGTCCTGTTCTCCAGACCCTTCCCCAGCTTGGTTGCCCTTCTCTGGACCCACTCCAGCCCCTCAATGTCGTTCATATGCTGCAGTGCCCCAAACTGGACACAGCACTTGAAGTATGCTCCCACCAGTGCCCAGTACAGGAGCACAGCACAGGTGAGACTCCACCTGCAGTCCTGTGTGAGTACCACGATGGCATCAGACACAACCCTCGAGCCAAGAGACAACCTTCCTGCCGTGCTGCAGCAAGGTGCTGCCAGCCATGGGTGCAACCACCACCATGTGCCTGGGCTGTGGGCACAACAAGCTCTGCTCATGTTTCCAGGTGGGTCTCAGAGGTCAGCAGCACTGAGCCCTCTGTCTTGGGGACCAGCCCAGCCAGCTCAGAGCCTGCTGCTCAGCAACCAGCTGCTCCTGAGGGTGGGCTGATGTGCAGCCCCTTTGCTCCTGCTCATCAACAGAGAGCCTCTTCCTCTCACACCTGTGGCTCATGGGTGCAGGAGGACAGGGCTCAGTGTCCAAGCACAGGGTCTGGAAGATATGCTCCAGGAGCAGTCCCTTTGCCACACACAACTAAACCCTTCCATCCTCCACTGCAGCTCAGCTAGCCCGGAGCAGGTGGGAAAGGCGGGAAAGGTCACCCCTGCTGTAGCCAGCTCTCTGCCACCAGGTCCCAGCTCTGTCCCTCAGGCTCAGCCAAGCTGTCAGTGATGTCTGCTGAACTGATGGGAGGATTTGCATATGCCCTGGAGCCCACACGCCTAGCAGCCCTTCCACTGTCACCCTCACTTGTGTATTTGCAGCAGCTATTCTGGGACACCGAGGTGTCTAAGCTTAGCAAGCCCCAGAGCCACGCACTGGCACCGACCCACCCAGAATTGCCACACACTTACTCACCACAGCTGCTGCCACTTACTTGGGCTGGTAGAAGTCCTTCTTGTCTGCTGACCCCAAGCTCTGCAAGACACAAAGGATAGGGATGGCTTTAATCTCTTGTCCTGTGGGCAAGTGTGGTTAATGAAGAAGTGTGATCGCCAGTGGCGAGCAGAAAAAGGCTCCAGCCTCTGCCTCTTCTTGCCTGGTGCCTACCTGCAAGCACAGCACCACGCAACTGTTTGGGCTGGAAAAGGCCTCCAAGAGCATCCCAGAAACCCAACACCACCATGGCCACCAAACCCTGGCCTCAAGTGCCATGGCCATAGAATTCTCCAACACCTCCAGGCCTGGAGCAATGAGCTCTGCCCTCAGCCTCCTCTTCTCCAGGCTCAACACCCCGAGTTCCTTCAACTGCTCCTCCAGACCCCTCCCCAGCTCTGTTGGACAGGCAGCTCTGGACCTCCAGCCACTGAACATGCCACAGGCAGAGCCCACAGCAGCCAGAGATGAAAAACTGGAATCAAGCAGAGGTGTGGGGATGCCTTAGGCCCGAACTCAACTGATTCAGGCTCTCCCTTCCCTTGCAGAAGTGTGGCATCTTGCGTCAGGAGAGGATTCCTGCCCTCATGAGCCTCTCGGCAGAGGGACTGAGCCACCACAGCTTGCAGAGACCCTCTGGCAGGGCAGGGGGCAGAGCCCAGGCCCACAGCCGCTCCCTGGCAGCAGGACCATGAAATTCTGCTGCCAAAAAGCACGTGCAGGGCTGGGAAGCAGAGGCAGTGCCACATGGCAGCACTTCCCGGCACGCTGCCAGCTCCACCAACGGCAGAGTCTAGCAGAAGGCTGACGACGACCCAGCCGGGACTGCTGGAGCTCCGGGGGCTCCTGACGGCCCCCAGCCAGACTCAGCCTCCCTGATGGGCATCCCACCCCCGGCTGTGGGTGCCAGGCAGGGCACACACAGGAGCACTGCCAGGCCTCGTCCTGCTGTCCCACAGGGCCAACTACAGCCATACATGGTCAGGGCTGTCCCCCAGCGCATCCAAGCTTGCAGCCATCCCTGGCGGAGCCTGGCACCTTGCCCTGCTCCGAGGCCCCGTTTCATGGCGCAGAAGGACTTCAGCCGCCGAGGGCTGCAGAAGGACAGGCTGCGGTGGTCACGGATAGGGGCAGCCCCAGGGCAGACAGACAGACAGACACACCAAACCTGGGTGTCAGCACAGCAGCCGCATCGCCAGAGCTCTCTCTTCCTCCTCCCCCTCCTCCTCCTGCGGGGGCCGGTCCTTGCCCTGGCGCCTTGCCGGGATGCGGGTCGGTGGGCAGCAGCGGGGGGTGACCCCAGGTGGGCAGCAGCGCGGGGCGGCCCCAGCAGCGTGGCCGTGCCCGCGGCGGCAGCGGGCGGTGCCCGCGGGAATCGCGCCGGGGCCCCGGGGCTGCTGTTGTAGTTTGGCTCCGTGGTTGCCAGGCAATGGCAGAGCCGACTCCGAGCAGCGGGGCCGAATGCTAAACAGGGGTGCAGAAGCTGCTGCGCCCCAGAGCCCACCCAGTGCTCCCAGCCTGGCACTGCGAAGCAAGAGGGGAGAGGAGCGCCCTGGCTCTTGAGCGGGCAGGGATCCACTGCCACCAAAGCGGCCCCCCCCAAGCTGCGGCACAGCGGTGCCTGACCCTCTGCATGGCGTAGAGGTGGTGGTTGGGCACGGAATGACAAAGTGCCAGGCTGGAAGGGCGCCCAAGGAGCTCCTGGTCCAACCTCTCCAGGTCACAGGGCAGTTGAAATGAGCCTGCCCAGCAGCCTGTCAAGCTGAGTCTTCCAACTGCCCAGTGCAGGGCATTCCCTGCTGCCCTCGGGAGAGGATTCCAGTGTCTGGCTGTGCCCATGGGGAATCATTTCCTTCTGGAGTGCAATGGGAATGTCTCCAGCAGTGACTTGTTCCCATCAGCCCTTGTCTTTTCCAAGGGACTCCTTGGACAAAGGGAGTCTCCATCCTCCTGGCAGTCACTCTTGATGCCTGGGTCCATGGTGCTGAGGTCTCCCCTGAGCCTTCTCTTCAGGCACAACCTCAGCTCTCCGAGCCTTTCCTCATGTGACACCAGTATGAGGGTCTGGATGCCTCCTGTCCTCTTGTGCATCCCATGGGCACATGAATCACAGAATCACAGGAATACCCAGGTTGGCACAGCCCCTCAGGAGCACCAAGCCCAACCTATAACTCTACTCTGCAAGATTCACCTTAAACCATATCCCTAAGCACCACATCCAAACCACCCTTAAACACATCCAGGCTGGGTGACTCCATCACCTCCCTGGGCAGCTCATTCCAGTCCCTGACCACTCTCTACCTGGAAAACATTTTCCTAATGTCCAATCTAAACCTCCCCAGCCTCAGCTTGAGGCCATTCCCCCTTGTTCTGTCTCCAATTACCTGTGACAAGAGACCAGCAGCAGCCTCTCCACAATGTCCCTTCAGGTTGTAGGCAGCAATGAGGTCTGCCCTCAGCCTCCTCTTCCTCACATTAACCATCTCCAGCTCCCTCAGCTGCTTCTATAAGATTTACTCTTGAGGCCCTTCACAACTTCCTTGCCCTGTTCTGGACCTGCTCCAGCACCTCCACATCTCTCTTATATTGCACTGCCCAAAACTGAACTCAGCACTCAAGCTGTGGCCTCACCAGAGCCGAGTCCAAGGGGACAGTCCCCTCCCTGCTCCTGCTGGGCACAGCATTTTTAATCCAAGCCAGGATGGCAGTGGCCTTCTTGGCCACCTGGGCACACTGCTGGCTCACATTCAGCTCCCAGGCACGTTTCTGCCAGGTAGCTCTCCAGCCACACTGCCCCAAGCCTGCAGCGTTGCTTGGGGTGGTGCCAAAAGTGCAGGACCTGGCATTTGGCCCTGTTGAAACACATCCCATTAATGTTGGCACATTGATCTGAGCCTGTCCAAGTCCCTCTGATCCATGTCCGAGGTCTGGCTTGGGGCAGAGCTGGGAGTGAACAGTGAGCAGCCCTTTTGGAGTGGGAAGATCTCCTGTGCCCATGGCCTGATGACCAAGTCAGTGTGCAGAAGCTCCAAGCAAGCCCCACCAGCCAGAGATGGATGCGCCCTCTGACTCTGCCCACTGCTTCCCCTCCTCTGAGGGGAAGAGGAAGAAGAAGGGTGTTTGGAAGGTGTGGAGGATGGGGCTGATGTACCCTGGAAGGAGACCTGTTCTGCTCCCAGAGTTGCCTATCACAGCAAAGCAAGAGCCTACAACACAGCCACATGGAATCGCTGGCAAGAAACCAGAATGGGGTGGTCCAATGCTGCCCCAGAAGGGTGGTGGAGTCTCCAGGCTTGGAGACCTTCAAACCCCATTTGGACATGGTGCTGGGCTTCCAGGACAACCCAGGATCACACCCAGTGTAGGTGATCCTGCCTTCAGCAGGGGGTTGGGCAGGGAGATCTCCAGATCTCCTCAACCACTCTGTGCATTCCTGAAACAGCAGAGAAACAAATCCAGCAGTCAGTGCCCACAGTGAATGCTCTGAGCCATGGGATCTGTCCTCCAAGCCCCCAGCAGCTCTGCCAACACCTCCACTGCCTTGGGCACAGCATTCACACAGAATCACAGAATCATACCAGTTGATAGAGCCCCCAGGATCATCAAGTCCAGCCCATATCCCTACTTCACAAAGCTCACCCTTAAACCATGTCCTCAAGCACCACATCCAAATGACTTTTAAACACTCCCAAGGTTGGTGACTCCACCACTTCCCTGGGCAGCTCATTCCAGTGCCTGACCACTCTTACTGGGAAAAATGTTTCCTAATGTCAAGTCTAAGCCTACCCAGTGGCAGCTTGAGGCCATTCCCTCTTGTTCTGTCATTATTTACCTGTAAGCAGAGACCAGGAGCAGCCTCTCCACAAACTCCTTTTAGGTAGCTGTAGACAGCCATGAGGTCTGCCCTCAGCCTCCTCAGCCCCAGCTGTTTAGTCTGAAGATATTTCCTTGCTTCTTTAAGTAAAGTTTCCCCTTCTGTTCCTGTGGCACCTCCTCTGCTCCAGCTGGCACCCAGTGCCCCTTGTCCTGTCCTTGGCCACCCCTGAGCAGAGCCTGCTCCAGCCCTGCACATCTTTAGCACAGCAATGAGGGCAGCCCTCAGGCTCCTCTGCTCCCATCCCCAGCTCCCTCAGCCTGGCCTCACAGGAGATATTCCATTGCCTGCAGCAGCTTTGGGGCTCTGGGTTGGACTCTCTCATGCAGTGCCCTGAGATCCTTCTTGACCTGAGGGGCCCAGAACTGGACACAATATTCCAGAGGTAGCCTCAGTAGGGCAGAGTAGAGGGGAAGGAGAACCTCTGTCAACATGCTCGCCACAGCCCTTCTGTTGGACTCAATCATCCAACCCCCACCATTCTATGAGTCTATGAGTCACAGCTTCACAGATTGCTTTGGCTTGGCCACAGCATCCCAGGGGACTGAAGGAGAGGATTGAAAGGTCACAGATTGCATCAGGTTGACCCTCAAAGGTCATCTTGTCAACCCCCTGCAGGTAGCAGGGACACCTCCAACCAGAGCAGGCTGCCCAGGGACACATCAAGGCTGAACTTGAATGTCTCCAGGGATGGTCTCAACCACCTCCCTGGGCAGTCTGTGCCAGTCTCTCCCCACCCTCACTGTGCAGAACTTCCTCCTGATGTCCAACCTAACTCTGCCCTGCTCCAGTTTCAAACCATTGCCCTCGTCCTCACAGGCCCTTCTGAACAGTCCCTCCCCAGCCTTGCTGCAGGTCCCCTTTAGATACTGAAATGCAGCTCTAAGATCTCCCTGGAGCCTTTTCATCTCCAGGCTGAACAGCCCCAACTCTCCCAGTCTGTCCCCATAGCAGAGATGCTCCAACCTCTGATCATTTTTGTGCCCTCCTCTGGACCCTCTCCATTGGGTCCATGTCTCTCTTGTTCTGAGAGCCCCAGAGAGGGACACAGCTCTGCAGGTGAGGTCTCACCAGAAGAGAGGGGCAGATTCTAAGCACAACAAACCCAGTGCCCTCCTGTGTGCCCAGCTGCTGGTGGCTGATGGATGGGCTTCAAGCAGAGCTGTCTGCTGGTAGCTTCACTGCATGGAGGCTGGAGGCACAGCTAAAACACAATGGCTCAGCTCCCCCACATCAATCCAAAAGCCCCACAGGCTCCCACCCTGCTGCTGAAGATGCTGGGGAGGTCCTGGCCATGCCTGAAGGGAGGGAGTGGAGCATCCTCCGGTTCAAAGAGTGCCCTGCAAGCCCCCAGCCCCCCCGCAGCGTGAGTCAGCCTCCAGCGGCCCTGCTGCGCTGCTTCTCGCTTGCTCATTTCATTGATGACTCAGGGTTTAGGCAGCACATCCTAAATCCCTTAATGAAATAATGCAGAGAGTCATCTCCATCCGCCTGGATCCTTGAAGCAAATCCCCCAAGCCAGCCTTGTGCCTGTCTCCACCCTCAGAGCCAAGCAATTGTGGGGGCACCTGGAGGGGTAGGAGCAGCTTCCCCCCGCTGACTCCATCCCTCCAGCCTTCAGGCTCCTGCTGCCAGCAGGGCCAGTAGGTGAAGATGGGACACCAGGAAGCCGTCCTCAGAGCCTGGCAGTGCCCCCAGCACCTCACTACCTTGGTTTGTGCCCTCCAAATTCCTGCCCTTCTGGGCTCCTCAGTTCAGGAGAGACAAGGGAGAGTCCAACAGAGACTATGAGGATGGTGAAGGGACTGGAACATCTGTGTGGTGAGGAAAGGTTGAGAGCCCTGGGGCTGTTGAGCCTGGAGAAGAGCAGCCCCAGAGGGGATCTTATGGATGTCTGTACGGATCTGCAGGGTGGTGTCCTGTAATAGGGCAAGAGACAATGGGCACAAACTGCAACCCAGGAAGTTCCACCTCAGCAGGAGGAGAAACTTGTTTGCTATAAACATAGACACATGGAAACATAGATATTTTTCTGCTGGAGAAGCCCTCCAAGCTCAGCCAATCCAACCATCAGCCCAGCACCACCATGGCCACTAAACCCTGTCCCCAGCTGCCATGGCCACACCTTTCTTCAACACCTCCAGACATGGGGACTCCACCACCTCCCTGGGCAGCCTGGGACAGTCCCTGACCACTCTTGCAGCAAAGAAACTTTTCCTAATATCCAGTAAGGGTGCTGGGGCCTGGAGCAGGCTGCCCAGACAGGTTGTGGAGTCTCCTTCTCTAGTGACTTTCGAGCCCCACCTGGATGTGTTCCTGTGTGACCTGCCCTGAGTGGATGATCTCCAGAGGTCCCTCCCATGCTGTGATTCTATGAACCATGGTTTATGATCTTCACTCAGTCTTTGCCAAGCTGGAAGGAGCTGAGCCACCAGGAGTGCCTGAAGTCCCTCCTCAGCTTCACCTCTCAGGCACTAAGGAAAACTCTTCTGCAAGTTATTCAAATCACAGCTTAAAGAAGCCAAATTTACCCAACCCCTATAGGCTACCAGGTGCTCAAAAATCCAAGATGTTGCACTTTGGGCTATGGCCTAAAGGTCCTGAAGATGTTGGGTAGAAGGTTGGACATGATGATCTTAGAACCTTAATGATTCTTGGATGCTACCAGCCAGGGTCCTCCCCAGAGCCAGCCTTGCTGCTCCCTGAGCACAGAAAAGCTGAGAGCTGTTCTGGAATCCCAAATTCAGCCAAGCCAAGCAGATAACAGGCAGGGGGTTGGCAACAAGGCTGCTGATGGAGGGCCTGAGGCAGAGGTGTTGTATTATTTATTTCTTCCCTCGAGCAGACATCAATCCTGTTGTTCTTTTCCCTCTCCTAAGTGTTGCCAAGCATCATCTCAGCTCATCTTTCTCTGGGCAGTGTCCCTGGGAGAATGAAGTGATCAGCAAGGCTGAAGCAGCTCCATGCAATTATTTAGAGGCTCCACCAAAAATAATCCCCCAGAGACAAGAGGCTGCTGCAGGTGGCAGCTTTCTAAGTCAGCCCAATAAAATCTGGCTGGGTGACTCCCAGCTTAATCAATGCCCACACAAAGACAGGAGAACAAAACCGAGGAGGGATGAGGTAGTCATTTTTTTTTTCCATGCCAGAAAAAGGATGCTGCAATCCAAGCTCATAGGGCATTGCCCTGTTGCATTGCCCCTGAGCAACCTGCCCATGGCAGGGGGGTTGGAACTAGATGATCTTTAAGGTCCTTTCCACTCCAACCCATTCTGTGTCACCTGTTGGGATCTCAGTGCCTGCCCCAGTGGCCATGGTGCCCCTGAGCCAGGTGGCCAAGCCAAGCTGGGTAGGTTGCAGGGGGTGTGGTTAGTAGGTCAGAGAGGTTCTCCTGCCCCTCTGCTCTGCCCTGCTGAGGCTGCATCTGGAATAGTGTCCAGTCCTGGGCCCCCCAGTTCAAGAGGGACATAGAACTGCTTGAGAGAGCTCAGCACAGAGCCACAAAGATGATGAAGGGAATGGAACAGCTCTGTTTCAAGGAGAGACTGAGGGAGCTGGGGCTTGGGGCTTGGAGAAAAGGAATCTGAGGGATGACCTCGTTTATGTTGATAAAGATGTGCAGGGTGAATGCCAGGAGGCTGGAGCCAGGCTCTGCTCACTGATGCCCAATGCCAGGACAAGGGGCAAGGGGTGAAAGCTGTGGCATAGGAAGTTCCATGGAAACATGATGAGGATATTTTTCACTGTGAGGGTGACAGAACCCCAGAACAGGTTGCCCAGGGCAGGGTTGTGAAGTCTCCTTCTATGGAGATACTCAAAACCCACCTGGATGTGTTCCTGTGAGATCTGGTATCTGGCAGGGGGTTTGGACTGGATGAGTTTTGGAGCCAGCCCCTGACATGCTGTGATTCTGTGAGTTGGGTGCAAGCAGCAGGTGCTTGGCCCTCAGGGCAGGATAGGGTGGAAGGATCAAGGCTGCAGAGCCTGTCCCCACTCATCTCAGCTTCTGGCCCCGGGCTGCTGCTGGTTGATGCTGTCAGGAGCAGCCTCTCGTCAGGCTCGGCAGATCTGCAGCGTGCTGCATTTATGAGTAATAGGAGTTGATGCTTGCCTGTCAGGAGGGGAATGAAACTCACAGCCTGGCATGTGAGAGGGCTGCCTGGGAGGAGGAGGAGGAGGAGGAAGGAGATTTCACCCCCAGCTCCAGCCAGCAGCATCCCTCTGAGCACAAACCAACTCACTTCAGCCCAGTCCTCCTCCAGCCCCCTGCCCCTGGCACGGGTTTGGCACAGGATGCAAGGGGCTGTGGCAGACCTGCCTCCCCCCTGCAGGCAGCAGCACTCATGTTGCCTGCCAGGATGCCCTGCCCCTAGCACTGTACCCCTGAGAACAGCCCTGCCATGGCACTGCCAGCACCCTGGGCTAACACAGCCCCGAGTCTCCCCCAGACATGAGTGTGAAGCCAGATCAGCCCTCAAATCCCAAGACCTGAATTTCAGGCTGGCTGAACCAGATTGCTCAGCTGAAAATCACCAGGATAGCTCCAGCCTGGGACGTGGCAGTGCTGCAAAGCAGCTCACACCCAGGAGGGAGCTCCAGGCCACCCAGCTCCGTGCCTCCAAAGCAGAGCCCTGCCTGCGAGCTGGAGCAGGGGTCATTAGGGAATACTCCCAGCAGGGGTGACTGACCGAGGGGAGGTGACATGGCACAACAACATCTGGTGGCATGGGAGGCAGCAGTACTTCCAGCCCAGGCAGAATCATGGAAGCACAGAACAGTTTGAGTTGGAAAAGGCCTCCAAGAGCATCCAGTCCAACCAGCAACCCAGCACCACCATGGCCACCAGACCCTGGCCCCAAGTGCTGTGGCCACAAGTTTCTTCAACACCTCCACAGATGAGGACTCCACCACCTCCCTGGGCAGCCTGGGACAGCCCCTGACCACTCTTGCAGCAAAGACAGTTTTCCTCCTCTCCAACCTAACCCTCCCCTGGCACAATTTCAGTCTGTTCTTCTATTACCTGAGACGAGGGAGCAGAGCCCAAACCCAAGCTGGCTCCTCTCAGGGAGCTGGAGAGAGTAATGAGCTCTGCCCTCAGCCTCCCCTTCCCCAGGCTGCACACCCCCAGCCCCTTCAGATGCTTCTCTTCAGCCCTGTTCCCCAGACCCTTCCCCAGCTTGGTTGCCCTTCTCTGGCCCTGCTCCATGGAGAGATGTGAGAGGCTGCCCTCCCCTCAAGGGAAGGAGGGGGGGAGGACACATACCAGTGGAAACCAGCAAAGACCTTGGTCTCTCAGAGACCATTTTGGCACAGCTGAGGCACTGGTGGACGTGGTGGGGGTGTGAGCCCCCAGCCTTCCTGCAGACGCCAGCCCCAGCCTCTCACCAGCAGCATGCTGCCTCATCCTGCCTCAACTACAAAGGCTGCAAGGAAGGGGTGGGCAATTCCCTGCAGACCTGAACCAGCCAGGGGAGGATGCCAATGGCTCCAACATGTTCATTCTTCAGCAGCTAGCTCATCCCAGCCTGGCTCTGGAGCCTGACCCAGCTATCACACTCGCCTGCAAGCAGCACAGAGCCTGGGCACGCACACGGGTCAGTGCTGTGCATCCAAGCTGGCCTTTGAGGATGATGGAAGGTGAAAAACAAAGCTGAAAGCCAGAGAAAAGTGTTTTTCACAGAATCACAGAATGTCAGAGGCTGGAAGTGACCTCAGAAGCTCATCCAGTCCAACCCCCCTGCCAGAGCAGGATCTCCTATATCAGATCGCACAGGAACACATCCAGGTGGGTTTTGAGTATCTCCAGAGAGGGAGACTCCACAGCCCCCCTGGGCAGCCTGTGCCAGTGCTCTGTCACTCTCAGTGAAGAAATTCCTCCTCATGTTTCCATGAAACTCCCTATACCTCAGCTTTCACCCATTGCCCCTTGTCCTGGCATTGGGCATCAGTGAGCAGAGCGTGGCTCCAGCCTCCTGGCATTCACCCTGCACATCTTTATCAACATGAACGAGGTCATCCCTCAGATTCCTTTTCTCCAAGCCCCAAGCCCCAGCTCCCTCAGTCTTTCCTCGTAACAGAGCTGTTCCATTCCCTTCATCATCTTTGTGGCTCTGTGCTGGACTCTTTAAAGCAGTTCCATGTCCCTCTTGAACTGGGGGGCCCAGAACTGGACACTATTCCAGATGCAGCCTCAGCAGGGCAGAGCAGAGGGGCAGGAGAACCTCTCTGACCTACTAACCACAGCCCTTCTAATACACCCCAGGATGGCATTGCCCCTCCTGTTCTCCAGAGCATACTGGGGGGCCCTGCTGGGGGTAAGAAGAATCACAGAATTAACCAGCTTGGGAAAGACCTTCCAGATCATCGAGCCCAACCTATCACCCAACACCTTCTAACCAACTAAACCCTGGCACTAAGTGCCATATAGTCTCTTTTTAAAACACCCCCAGGGATGGTGATTCCACCACCTCCCCAGGCAGCCCATTCCAATGCCAATCACTCTTGCTGTGAAGAACTTCTTCCTAACATCCAGCCTGAACCTGCCCTGGCACAGCTTGAGGTTGTGTCCTTTCGTTCTGTCCCTGGGTGCCTGGCAGAAGAGACCAACCCCACCTGGCTACAACCTCCTTTCAGGTAGTTCCAGAGAGCAATGAGGTCTGCCCTGAGCCTCCTCTTCTGCAGCCTGCACACCCCCAGCTCCCTCAGCCTCTCCTCACAGGGCTGTGCTCCAGCCCCCTCAGCAGCTTTGGTGCCCTTCTCTGGACACCTTCAAGCACCTCAACATCTTTCTTAAATTGAGTGGCCCAGAACTAGACACAGGACTCAAGGTGTGGGCTGAGCACAGGAGCACAGGAGCTGTGCACAGGAGGTGCACTGAGGGAGGGCTGGGAACAGAGCCTTGCAGCCACCCCTCAGCAGGGCAGCTCAGCACGGCCCTGGGAGGTGGAGCAGCTCGTGGTGTCCTCCAGCAGCTCTCCCCACTGGAGACAGCAAGAACCTATGCAGCAAAGGGTCCCACACTCCAGAAGCTTCCCAGCTGTCATCCTGACACCGCAGCCTTGCCCAGATGCCAGCCTGACCTCCACTGCCTCAGCAGGCCAGCCCAGCCTCCTGTGAGCAGGTGCACACCCCTGTTCCACCAGCTTACAAGAACCTGGATGTTCTTCCCTAGTTGCTTCTCCACCCTCACCTCCAGCACTCAGGAGGGAAGATCTTGGTGTTTCCTAGGGGCTGAAATGCAAACACAAGCCTCATCTTCAGCCAGCCTATGTCTGATACCCAGGGAAGCCATCAGTTGGGTTCCCCTGGGTGGCAGCCCCACTGCTGGCTCCTCACAGTGCCAACACCCACCCCCCCCAC
>VWZE01020227.1:531521-548803 GCA_013396675.1 Eubucco bourcierii
CATCACATTCAGCTTCCTCCTCCTCCCTGCAGCACATCCTTGCAGGTGCACCACACAGAGGAGCAGGGATCTGTGCACCTGTGCCTGTGGGGCCACAGAGGAAGGGGGCTAAGCCCCAGTGTCATGCCCCAGTGTCACCCCTGCTGCCCAGCAGCACTCAATGACCCCACTCCTGCTGGGATCTTGACAAATTAAACACAGACCACTGAGCTGGCAGCAGAAGGAACCCTCACAGCCTCCTCAGCCAGGGTAATAAGGACAGGCTCCCACCAGGAGGCAAAGCAAGGCTGCTAATGAGCATCTGCCAACACCCCCCTACAAACAAGTCCACCTGCACTCATCTCTCATTCCCCTGGCACCACTCTGCCTTCCCTCACCTTCCTCCCCGACCCCCAGCACCTCCTCCAGCATCTCCCAGCCCAGCTTTCCCCAGCCAAGGCCCTGCCCAGGCCATGCTCCCAGGGGGGTGCCGCTCACCCCAAAGCCCGTGCAGCTCAACACCAACGTGCCCCAACTTCAAGAGCTCATCCAGGAAGGTTTTTGCCTCCTGTTGCCCTGCAAAGACAAATCCCTGCTTATATAGAGGCAGGCATGCAGGCACAGCCTCTCTGGTGAGCAGGTCCTGGCTGGGGACAACCCTGCTCACGCTATGCCGAGGGCTGGCCCAGGCTGAGCCCGGAGCTGGCTGTTCAGCCCTGAGCTGGCTGCTGAGCCCTGAGCTGGCTGCTCAGCCCAGCTCCTCTGGCTGACAGAACCTGTCACACGGCTGGCAAGGCCTTGGGAACCCTGCCAGCTCCACGGCACCTCCCAGGGGCACAGGCATGCATGGGCGTGGGCACCTTCTCCCTGCCTGTCCATTAATCAACCCCTTAATTAGGCAGGTAGGGGCTGGGAGCTGCATGGGAGGAGCAGCAGACAGGGCTGTACAGCTCTCTGAGAGCTCAGAGAGCTTAAGTGGAACCTAACCTGTCTATGACTACCTGAAGGGAGGTTGTAGCCAGGTGGGGTTGGGGTTGGTCTCTTCTGCCACGCAACCAGCAACAGAAGGAGGGGACAGTCTCAAGCTGTGCCAGGGGAGGTCTAGGCTGGATGTTAGGAGGAAGTTCTTCACAGAGAGTGATTTGCGTGGAATGGGCTGCCCAGGGAGGTAGTGGAGTCACTGTCCCTGGATGTGTTCAAGAACAGACTGGATGGGGCACTTAGTGCCATGGTCTAGTTGGCTGGATAGGGTTGGGTGATAGGTTGGGCTGGGTGAGTTTGGAGGTCTCTTCCAACCTGACTGATTCTGTGATTCTAGAGAGCAGCCCTGCAGAGAAGGACCTGGGGTGCTGGTGGAGGAGAAGCTGGACAGGAGCCAGCAATGGGCACTGGCAGCACAGAAGGCCAAGGGCAGCCTGGGCTGCATCCAAAGCAGCATGGGCAGAGGTGGAGAGAGGGGATCCTGCCCTCTGCTCTGCTCTGGGGAGACCTCACCTGCAGGGCTGGGGCCAGCTATGGAGCCCTCAGCACAAAAAAGACCTGGACATGATGGAGAGGGTGTAGAGGAGGTCATGAAGGTGATCAGAGGGCTGGAGAACCTCTGCTGTGGGAACAGACTGGGAGAGTTTGAGCTGTTGAGCCTGGAGAAGGCTCCAGGGAGACCTCAAAGCAGCCTTCCAGTAGCTGAAGGGGCCCCAGGAGAGCTGGGTGAAGGACTCTGGAGAAGGGCTGGGAGTGCCAGGCCAAGGGACAATGGCTTTGAGCTTGGAGAGGGGAGACTGAGAGTGGAGAGGAGGAAGAAATTGTTTGGAGTGAGGGTGGGGAGAGACTGGCACAGGTTGCCCAGGGAGTTTGTGAAATCGGAGATCACATTCTGTGAATTTGTGATCCACAACCTCCCTGGAGGTGTTCAAGACCAAGCTGGATGTGGTGGAGGCCCCATCCCTGCAGACATGAAATCTGTTGTGATGGGGCTTTGAGCTGAGGATGTCCTTGCTGCCTGCAGGGAGGTTGGACAAGATGACCTTTAGAGGTCCTTTCCAACTCAGTGCCTTCTATGACTCCATGATGTTTATTCCTCTCTCTGAATCACAGCCTGCAAGCCACCACTTCAGCTTGAAGCACTCTGGGAAGGAGCTGAAGTGGCTGCAGAAGCAGGACCTGGATGTGCTGCTATTTATAGCCTGAAGCCCTGAGCACAGGAGAGGTGAGTTTGAGCTGCTGAGAGAACCTGGAGGGGTTTAATCATGGCTCCTCCAAGGGGCTGCCAGCTGCCTCCCTCATGCCCTGCCCTGTGTTCTCAAGCAGTGTGCAGCACTGGAATCTTTGGGCACATCAGCTCCTACAGGTCCATACTGGTCTGTGTTTCATCACGGAGAGAAGTTCAGAGAGGAGAGGTTCAGAGAGGAGAGGTTCAGAGAGGAGAGGTTCAGAGAGGAGAGGAGAGGTTCAGAGAGGAGAGGAGAGGTTCAGAGAGGAGAGGAGAGGTTCGGAGAGGAGAGGTTCAGAGAGGAGAGGTTCAGAGAGGAGAGGAGAGGAGAGATTCAGAGAGGAAAGGTTCAGAGAGGTTTGGAGAGGTTTGGAGAGGTTCGGAGAGGAGAGGTTCGGAGAGGAGAGGAGAGGTTCGGAGAGGAGAGGAGAGGAGAGGAGAAGTGCCAAGAAGAAAGGTTGGAAGTGGAGCAGTCAGGTCTGAACTCCCCTGACACAGCAGCTCTGCCCATCAACCCAGCTAATTATAGAGCAGGGAGCACAGGGCCTGCCCCATCCCCATCGCATGCTGCACTCAGGCAGCTGCAGCTTCCCAGCATACCCAGCAGCCAGGGCTGGCAAAAACACCACCCCCCTGCGGGCATCCTGCTGGGCACCACAAAGGTGAGGGGCCCCAGGAGAGAACTTTGCCTTGTGTTCACAGTCTGCCCCATCAAGAGCAGCTTTGCAGGGAGCAGGTTTGCCACACACCACCCCACACTTCAGCTGGAACAGGCTGAGCATGGCTGAGCATGGCTGGTGCCAGCTGAAGCTGGGCTGCTGGCTGGCCAGCCAGTCCACCTCTCCTTGGACAGAACTCTGCAAGGCCTGATGGTCTGAGCTCAGAGGGAGGTTCAGTGTGGAGAGAAGGGAGAAATGGTTGACAGTGAGGCTGCTGAGAGCCTGGCTCAGGCTGCCCAGAGAGGTGGGAGGTGCCCCATGGCTGGCACTGTTGCAGGTCAGGTTGTTTGGGGCTGTGGGCAGCCTGCAGCTGCAGCTGTCCCTGCTGGCTTCAGGGAGGTTGGACAGGGGTAGCTTAGAAGGTCTCTTCCCACCCAAACCTGTCTGGGCTTCTGGGGTTCTATGTCTTATTATCTCCCTCTGCTTGCACCTGCCCCCCAGTACTGGGTTCTGAGGGTTCCCCTCCACTCAGCCTGACAAATAGAAGATGCCTGGGGACATCCCCCTCTCCTCCAGTAGCCTCATCCCCTTGGTAGGGACAAGCCACCAGATGCACATGGACCACAGCATGAGGGTCCCCACAGCAGGGTCCTTCACTCCAACTGCTTGAGGTTTGCTGTCCTGGGCACTGCAGACCCTGCCCAGGCAGCAGCCAGGCAGCACCACCTTCACCTCAGCATGCAGGACCAGGTTCACCACAGTGCAGCACGCTGGGGAAGGAGCTTCTGCCATCAAACCACTGCTTGGGTAACACACAGAGGGGCACAGAGATCACAGAGAGGATCCAGTCAGAGCAGAGATCTGGCCACACCCCACCCCCCCCACCCCCAATGCTGAGCTATCAATAACCAAGACCTGTCAGAATGTGAATGGGGCTGCCAGGAGGGCACCAAGAAGCATTCAGCCCTTGCAAGTTGGCATCATCCAACCAGAGCCTGAAATGCCACTGGAGAGCAGGTGTCTCATTTTGGCCCAGCAAGTGGCTACTCGAGGTTACACAACAGCTGAGTCAAACCATGGCACTGCAAATCCCCACTCCTGGGCACCTGGCTGCCAGCTCTGTGCCCATGGCATGATGCAAGCAGGACCTTGATATGCCCTTAACTTCACTGAGACCTCAGAGCTTCTGAGCTAGAAGCTTCAAGCTTCTGCAGCAGGGCAAGAGAGAGGATTCTGCCCCTTGACTCTGCTCTGCTCGACCTCACCTCCAATCCTGCTTCCAGTGCTGCTGTCCCCAGCAGAAGGAGGACACAGAGCTGCTGGACTGAGGCCAGAGGAGGCCACAAAGATCATCCAAGGGCTGGAGCAGCTCTGCTGTGAGCACAGGCTGAGGGGGCTGGGGATGTGCAGCCTGGAGAGGAGAAGACTCCAGAAGGACCTTAGAGCTGCCTGCCAGTGCCTGAAGGGATCCTGCAGGAAGGCTGCAGAGGACTTTTCATAAGCCTCCCTCAGACTCTCTCCAGCAATTCCCTGTCCCTCTTGAAGTGGAGAGCCGAGCACTGGGCACAATACTCCAGATGCAGTCCCAGCAGCAGGGCAGAGTAGAGGGGCAGGAGAACCTCCCTTACTCTGCTGCCCACACTCTTCCCAATGCACCCCAGGACACCACTGGCCTCTTGACCACAAGGGCACATTACTGTGCCATGGAAAGCTTCTTGGCCACTGGGACTCCAAGGTCCTTCTCCATGGAGATGCTTCCCAGCAGGCCAAGCCCCAGCCCACACTGGTGCAGGGAGTTGTTCCTGCCCAGGAGCAGGACTCCAGACTTGCCATGCAGGCAGGGGGTGGCAGTCTCACCAGCACCCCCTGGGTGAGGAACAGCCAAGGGGACTCCAGGCGTGCTGCGTGGACAACCTGGTGGGCAAGCAGCTCTCCTCCTGGGGAAGGCAACACCAGAAGAGGTTGCCCAGAGATGGGGAGGAGGCCTCAGCCCTGGAGACATTCAAGGTTAAACCGGATGGGTCCCTGAGCAACCTGCTCGAGGGGGAGAGGTGTTCTTGCTGCCTGCAGCAGGGTTGGACAAGGTGCCCTCTGAGGGTCCCTACTACCACACCACCCAATGCAATCTGTGAATCCGTGCCCATGGCCTTTGTCACATCCCTGAGCCCACCTGGCTGGGTAGAAAAGGGGGAAAGGGACAGGGACAGCCAGAGCCTGCCGAGAGAACACATCAGTATGCTGAGTATTCACAGGGGCTCCAGCCAGCCAGCTACCACTGAATGTCGAGGCCTCAGACTCCACAAAGCAAGTCCAAGACACACTGCAGTACAAATTGAGTCCATCAGAAAAAGCCCAGAGGGGAAAAATAGATTTTTTTTGGAACGTGTTCTCAATCTCATTAATTGGGAAGACAGCCTTGGAAGGGGGGGGGGGGGCGGGGGGAGGAGGTTCGTNGGGGGGGAGGGGGGAAATGCTTCTAGTCCTCCCCGAGCCATTATTCCCCCCCTCTTCAGAGTGTATCATATGAAAACAGTTATATAAAAGAATAAATTATATTTGGAATGGCAAGAACCCCAGCAGCAAGCTAGGAACAGTGATGTTCCCATACAAAGATAGCAGACAGTTATCTGTTCCAAATTTTCCCGGTCTCCCCTGCGCCAAATCCGAATTCACTTCATACCAGCATGGCCATGGAGAGAGGGGGGAACTCCACCCAGCTCCTCTTGGAAGCAGCCAGAACCCACCAAGCCCTCCAGCTAATGTATGGGGCTAGGAAATGAGAGCAGAATGTGCTAGTGAGGAGTAGAGAGAGAACAGGGCTGGAGCAGGCTGCAGGGTGTGGGGGGGTTGTGGAGTCTCCTGTTCTGGAGATATTCAGGACCTGTGTCCAGTTCTGGGCCCCCAGTTCAAGAAGAAACTCAGGGAACTGTTTGAGAGAGTCCAACACAGAGCCATGTAGATCTCATGGAACATCTGTCTCATGAGGAGAGCCTGAGGGAGCTGGGGCTTGGAGCTTGGAGGAGAGGAGACAGAGAGGTGACCTCATTCATGTTGATAAAGACGCAAAGATGTAAAGATGCCAGGAGGCTGGAGCCAGGCTCTGCTGGGTGATGCTTGATGACAGGACAAGGGGCAATGGGTGGAAGCTGAGGCACAGGAAAGTTCCATGAAAAAACAAGAAGGAATTTTTTCCCTGTGAGGAGCACAGAGCACTGGAACAGGTTGCCCAGGGGGGCTGTGGAGTCTCCCTCTCTGGAGATATTCCAAACCCAGCTGGATCTGTTCCTGTGTGATCTGCTTTAGGACATCCTGCTCTGGCAGGGGGGCTGGACTGGATGAGCTTTGGAGGTCCCTTCCAGCCCCTGCCATTCTGTGACTCTGTGATGAGAGCCACAAGCAGTGTGGCAGGAGGCACCAGGACGTGCCCACAGGAGGCTCTGCTCACAGGGATGGCTGAGCTCACAGAACCACAGGAACACCCAGGTTGGCACAGCCCCTCAGCAGCACCAAGCCCAACCTAGAACCCTACTCTGCAAGATTCACCTTAAACCACAGCCTCAAGCACCACATCCAAACCACCCTCAAACACATCCAGGCTGGGTGACTCCACCACCTCCCTGGGCAGCTCATTCCAGTCCCTGACCACTCTCTCCCTGAAAAACTTTTTCCTAATGTCCAATCTAAACCTCCCCAGCCTCAGCTTGAGGCCATTCCCCCTTGTTCTGTCTCCAAATACCTGTGAGAAGAGCCCAGCAGCAGCCTCTCCATGATGTCTCTTCAGGTAGCTGCAGACAGCAATGAGGTCTGCCCTCAGCCTCCTCTTCCCCACACTAACCATCCTCAGCTCCCTCAGTCACTCCTCATCAGATTGACTCTCCAGGCCCTTCACCTAGACTGGCAGGAGGTGGAAGGAAGATCTCTGCATGCAGACATGGGAGATTCTGCACAGGAATGGCCACCTCAGGACCCCAGTGTCAAGTTGAGGGTTTGGTCTGTCTCCTGCTGTTCAGGCTCCTGCTCCTTGGCTGGGGCAGGCAAACTAAGGCTTTTCTACGTGAGGTTTCCTTCCAACTGGCCAAGGAGCAGCGCTGGACTAAATGACCTTTGGAGGTTCCTTCCAAGCCCCTCTGTTCTATGATTCTGTGATGGTTTAGAGGCAGCTCTCCAGGGGACCAAGGCTTGAGGCTTCTCTTATCCTGCTTCAGTCCTATGATTCATAGAATCATGGAATTGTTTGGGTTGGAAAAGCCCTTCAAGATGATCCAGTCCAATCAGTAACCCAACACCACCATGACAACTAAACCATGGCCCCAGTCGAACACCTCCAGGGATAGGGATTCCACCACCTCCCTGGGCAGCCTGGGACAGTCCCTGACCACTCTTCCAGCAAATGTTTCCTCCTCTCCAACCTTACTCTCCCCTGGCACAATTTCAGGCCATTGCCTCTCCTTCTCTCACCTGAGACTAGGAGAGCCAAACCTCCACCTGGCTGCAGCCTCCTCTCAGGGAGCTGCAGAGAGCAATGAGCTCTGCCCTCAGCCTCCTCTTCTTCAGCCCAAACAACCTCAGCTTCCCCAGCCTTTAATAACAACCTTCCAGAAACCTCCTCTGCTCCTGTGCTGAGGTCATGATGAGCAGCAGCAGCAGCAGGTCCAAGAGCCCTGGAAGACAGCTGGCAGCCAGCAAAGTGACCTGTCCAAGCCATGGGGATGGATGCAGAGATAAACCAGGTCAGCAAAGTGTCTCCATCCAAGCCAGACAGTGACTGAGAGACGGCAGCAATTTGTTACTCAGCCACAGCTCAGCTCTTCAGGCCCAGAAGAGCCAAGTGGCTGTGCCAAGTGTAAAAAAAAAAAAAAATCCTGCAGGATGCATTCCTTTGCCCTGTCCCAGGAACACCCTGGGACATTCAGGATTGCAGGATGGGGCTCACAGCTCTTTGATGTCATGAAGAATAACAAACTAAGCACTCTGTTGGCCTTTGCACTGCCCAAGTGCCATTCACTAGTCACAGGAAGATGTGTGGCCTCTCCACAAAGCTCTCCAGGGTGGTTGAGGGCTGCAGAGCTCCACATGCTGCTAGTGCAGCTGAGAAACCAGCACAGGAGCAGAGAAGCATGGAATGGGTTGGAAGGGACCTTCAAGACCAGCCAGTGCCAACCCCCTGCCATGGACAGGGACACCCCCCACCAGCACAGCTTGCTCAAGGCCTCATCCAGCCTGGCCTTGAACACCTCCATGGAGGTTGTGGATCAACAAATGTGATTCTGTGATCCACAACCTCCCTGGGCAACCTGTGCCAGGGTCTCACAGAATCACAGAATCACAGAACAGTTTGGGTTGGAAGGGACCTGTGGAGATCACCCAGTCCAATCCCCTGCCAGAGCAGGATCACTCAGAGCAGGGCACACAGGAACACATCCAGGTGAGTTTGGAAGCTCTGCAGAGGAGAATCCACAACCTCTCTGGGCAGCCTGCTCCAGGCTCCAGCATCCTCACACTGACAAAGTTTCCCCTTCTGTTCCTGTGGCACCTCCTCTGCTCCAGCTGGCACCCAGTGCCCCTTGTCCTGTCCTTGGCCATCCCTGAGCAGAGCCTGCTCCAGCCCTGCACATCTTTAGCACAGCAATGAGGGCAGTCCTCAGGCTCCTCTGCTCCCATCCCCAGCTCCCTCAGCCTGGCCTCACAGGAGATGTTCCACTGCCTGCAGCAGCTTTGGGGCTCTGGGTTGGACTCTCACGAAGTTTTCCGAGGTCTTTCTTGGCCTGTGGGGCCCAGAGTAGAAGGGGAGGAGGACCTCTCTGACCTACTCATCAAAGCCCTTCTAATCCACCCCAAGATTCCCTTGGCTTTCTTGGCTGTTAACAGTTTTATTGGCATCACTGCTGTCAGCAGAGAGAACAAAAGAATGTGGGCAAGGGAGCATTCACCTCCACCCCTTTCTGGATCCACCTGGATCCTAAAGGCACAGGTGAGCTTCAGACAGGGGTGTGAGACTGAGGAGCACAACTGAAGAAAGCCTTTCTCTGAAATGGGCTGCCCTGCTAACTGGTGACTCTTGCACTGCCTGGTTTGGACAGTTCCCAGGGAAAGGGCAGCAGCTCCCTGCCAGGGTGCAGGCACCAGCATGGGCAGGCCATGTGGCAGCAGCCTGAGCAACCCCAACAGAGGCTGGGGTGTACCACCAGCAGCTGTCACAACAACAGCCTCTTGATTTGTTTTCTCCTCTTGGGCCTCCAGAAATCCGTGTTTTCAAGGGCCAGACTCAGACCCTGGCAGGACTCGGGTACAACACCACAGAAGGTGCTACTGAGTCTAAGCAGCACACATGGGAGTTGTCCCCAGCCCCTCTGCTGCTGCAGCCCTTGGGGCTCCCAGGCCTTGCTCTCCAGCCCTTGGGGCTGAGGCTGCAGAGCTTGGGGCACTGCAGGGTCCTGGAGTGCCCTGTGACACTCCTGTGCATCCACTGCCTGCAAGCAGAGGAGATTTCACCCCATCAGCCTGGAAGACTGCTGTGTGGCAGAGCTCTAACCACATGTGCAGCCACAGGGATCTGACTTCACCTGAGACACCAGCTGCAGGACACTGAGCCCAAAACATCCACCCATGACACGATGCAGCCTGGGGAAATCACAGAATATCTCTGGTTGGCAGAGCTCTCCAAGCTCATCCAGTCCACCCCTTCACCCAGCACTGCAGGGTCACCACTAAACCATGTCCCTAAGTGCCAGCTCCACAGGCTGCTTAAACAGCCCCAGGGATGGTGACTGCAGCACTACCCTGGGCAGACCATTCCAATGTCTGAGAAGCCTTCCAGTGAAGAAATATTTCCTGAGATCCAGCCTGAACCTCCCCTGAGGCAGCTTGGAACCACTTCCTCTGCTCCTGTCCCTTGCCACCAAGGAGCAGAGGCTGCCCCCTCTTCAACCCAGCCTCCCTTCAGGGAGTTGTAGCGAGCAATGAGCTCTGCCCTCAGTCTCCCTTTCTCCAGGCTGAACAAGCCCAGCAAAGAACACAGATGATGCAGCAGCAGCATCTCCTATCTAATCCAAATGCCCTGCTTCCTTGCAGCAGGGCAGACTCAGCCAGCATCCCTCTTCTGCAGACTCAGAGCTGGGAATCCACCTCCCTTCCACCACCCAGCATGAGACTTGCTACACCCTGCTGCTGCCCAGGCCCTTTTGGAACCCCTCCTTGCTCCCTCTCCTGCATCACTTGGGACCTGAGGACCGGTTTAATGCATCATCAAGCCAGCTTAAGAGATGCCTCTGGGGAGCAGGGTGATGGAAATGCCCAGAGAGAACTCAGCCCTGGCTTAGAGGACCTTCATGCTAGTGTGCAGTCTCTTGAGGGACAACACAGTGATCACAGCATCATGAAATCACAGAATGATAGAGGTTGGAAGTGACCTTTGGATATCATCCAGTCCAACCCCTCCTGCAAAGCAGGACTACTTAGGGCAGGTCACACAGGAACACATCCAGGTGGGCCTTGAAAGTCTCCAGAGAAGGAGACTCCACAACCTCTCTGGGTATCCTGCTCCTGGCTCCAGCACCCTCACACCAAACAACTTTCTCCTCTTGAGATGGAATTTCCTGTAGCTGAGGTCATGCCCACAGTTCCTTTTCCTGTCCCTGGGTATCACTGCCAAGAGCCTGGCCCCATCCTCCTGACAGCCACCCTGCAGGGGTTTGTAGACATTGATTGGGTCCCCTCAGCCTTCTCTTCTCCAGGCTAACCAGCCCCAGGGCTCTCAGCCTTTCCTCCTCACAGATGCTCCAGTCCCTTCAGCATCCTCACTCCCTCCAGCAGTTCCCCGTCCCTCCTGAAGCGGCGAGCCCAGAACTGGACACAATACTCCAGCTGTGTCCTCACTAAGGCTGAGCAGGAAGGAGCAGAATGATGGTGCCCAGGCTGCCATGGGCAGGCAGAGCAGGGAGCAAGGTGCTGCACCGACTCCGCTGGGTCCCTGGGCAGCTCTTGCCAGCCACAGGTGAGCCCAGCGGGCAAGAACGCGACTCTTGCGTTAGGGCTGGGCACGGTGCCCTGGCAGGTGGAGCTCACTGGGGGGCAGCTGGGGAGGTGGGTGACACATCCTGCGCGCACAGCACACACCTCTGCCAGCTGCTGGGGCTTTCAGAGGCGGGCAGGGCTCCGCCGCTCCTCCTGCCGCCGCCCACAGCCCTTCCTTTTCGCACCTACTCCCTACTCCCCACCCTGCAGCTGCTGCCCGTGGCCTCGGGCTCACCCCATCCTGCCACAGCTCCTGCCCACCTCCGGAGCCGTGGGCACGGGGAACCCTTCAGCACTGCGGCAGTGCCGGCCAAACCAACAGCAGCTGCTCGGAGAGGGGAGCCACAGTGGCTTGAGGACAGATGCCTGCTGCAGCAGGGTGGTCCCTGCTCTGGCACAGTCCCTGCTGCACACGCAGGAGTCTGGGCACTGGGCACACATGCCAGAAGCACCCCTGGCTGCTAGCTGAGACCATTCACCCTGCTGGCCTTCAGCACAGACAGATGCACAGTGTCTTCAGGAACCACCTGAGGGCCACTGGCTGCCCTGAATTCAGTTCAGCTTTGTCCCAGCACATCTCCCTTGTTACCCGCTCTGCCCCGGCGCAGGTATTCAATCACTCACCATCTCTGCAAGGCTCAGAGCTGCACGCTGGTCCCTGCTCCTTCCTTCTCCTCCTCCTCTTCCTTCTCCTTCTCCTCCTCATCCTCCCCCCTCCCTCCCTCCCGGGGCGGCTGGGTTCTGCCTGCCAGGAGGGCAGCAATCTGTCCCGAGATCCCTATCCAGCCACCTCCAGCCTCTCCCCACAATTACAGGCCTGAGTGGCAGTCCCAGGCTGAGTGGCAGTGACAGACCTGGAGGCAACTTGCATGGAAATGTCTCTCTTCAGAGGCAGGTTTATCTGCCCCTGCTTTCTCCTGCCTGCACAAGAGCATCCTGCACGCTCTGCAGCATGGCCATCCCAAACCACCAGGCCAACAGCAGCAAAAATTACCCCAGCCTGACCTAGGAAACAAGAGTAGGGCCTTCCCCCCAGGACCCACTCCCACTGACTCCTTCCCAGTAGACCTGCAGGGCCAGAGCCCCAGTAGACCTTGTGGTAGATATGGTGCTGATGGAGATGGTTTAGTGGTGACCTGGTAGTGCTGACTTAACAGTTGGACTCCAGGAGCTAAAAGGTCTTTTCTAACTAGAATGGTTCAGTTCTGTGATTCTTAAAGTTCACCACTAGTGTCCACCAAGCACCATCCAGTGATGAAGAGAGTGGTTTTGAAAGGGGTATGTGCAGGGTGGTGAATTCCAAGCCAGAGGAAGGGCTGAATGAACTGAGGTCAAGAGGCTCCTGCAGCCGGTCCCTCTTCAACCCACACCAGCCAAAACCTGACCAGGAATCTGCATTAAAGCTTCTGATGACTGCTGGGGTTCAGCACTGGGCACTGCACACTCACACGTGAGGAGACAGCCACTGCCCATGACCAGCCTGGATCCAAGCCACACGAAAAAGACCCTCAGGGATTAAATGACCTGGAGCCACAGCACAGCGAGGATGGCAAACTGGCAGCACATCTTCTGGCAGTGGTGTGACCACACCTGGCACTCATGCAGGATCTCACAACCCCAGCAGAGTGGGGTTGGAAGGGTCCTCTGCAGATCATCCAACCCCCTGCCAAAGCAGGGCACCCACAGCAGCTTGCCCAGCAGCACAGTGCCCAGCTGGCCTTGGAAGCTCTCCACACAAGGACACTCCACAACCTCTCTGGGCAGCCTGCTCCAGGCCTCCAGCACCCTCACAACAAACAACTTTCTACTCCTAGTCAGGTGCAACCTCCTGGGTGCCACTTTGTGCCCATTGTCACTTGTCCTGGCCCTGGGCACCACTGATAAGAGTCTGGCCCCAGCCTCTTACCCCCACAGCTCCTTTAGCTCTTGCTTGGCATTGCTCAGCTCCCCTCTGGGGCTGCTCTTCTGCAGGCTCTCAGCCCCAGGACTCTCAGCCTTTTCTACTCCCAGAGCTGCTCCAGGCCCCCCAGCAGCTTTGCAGCTGGGGAAGAGATGAAGGACAGAAGGAAATCCTGCTCAGTACACACCCACGAAGGTCATCACTCAACCTGGCACCTGTGCTTCCCAAGGCAGGGCAAGACACAGCTGGGACAGACTGGTCCCAGGGTGAAGCCAGGGCCATGGGCTGGCACAGGGATGTGGGTGCTCATGGGGGGAACAGGATGAGTGCTGCTGGGATCAAAAGCAGGGATATCAGAGCACAAGGTGGCTTAGCTGGGACGTAGGGATAGATACAACCACAGGATGTAGGGACAGATACAACCACAGGATCCCAGACTGGTTTGGGTGGGAAAGGACCTTCCAAGCTCATGCAGTCCAATCCCCTGCACTCAGCAGGGACAGCTGCAACTACAGCAGGCTGCTCACAGCCCCACCCAACCTGACCTGCAATGGTGCCAGCCATGGGGCAGCTCCCACCTCTCTGGGCTCTCCCCTCCCTCAGTGTCAAATATTTCTCCCTTCCCTCCACTCTCAATCTCCCTCCTTGAGTTCAAACCATCCCACCTTGGCCTGGCACAACAGACCCTGCTCAGAAACTTTGTCCTCAGATTTCTTCTATGCATGCAAGTTCTCCCTGGAGCCTTTTCTTCTCCAGGCTGAACAAACCCAACTGCCCCAGCCTGGCCTCACAGCAAAGGGCTTCCACCTTCCCAGCAAGTTGCTGTCTGTGCTGTGCTGAGCACTCCAGAGCTGCCCCAGCACTGCAGAATGGGTCTCAGCAGGCACAACAGAGGGGCAGAACCTCCTCCCTGCCCCTGATGCACACAGTGCTTGGGATCAGCCCGGGACAGGCTGGGGCTGGGCTGGCAGCGCTGGGTGTAAAGCAAAAGATCTGCTGTGGGTGAGCTTGGGGGGAGATGAGCTGGGGGAGGAGAGGGAAGGGGTAGCCTGAGCTGGCTGCTGGCACTGCAGACATCACCCTCCACAGACTATATCCTACCTGAGTGTGCCACCAACGGGCACCTGCACACAGCCAGGGTGGCCCTGCCCTACTGGGAGTCACCCACGTCCCCATGACTTGGGCTCACTTGGGAATCAATTAGCCAGGAGCATGCCAGCACCACGGGGTAACTGGCAGCAGCATATCGGGCACAGAGGGTCTGTTTTGGAGAGGGAAGGAGAAGAGGAAATTGAAGTTAAAAAAAAAAAAAAAAAAGAAATAGGGAAGAAAAAGCTGCTGTGTAAGAAATGCAAGGGCAGGGGGGGTGTGGGGAGGTGGAAAGAAGGAGCTGAGAAGAAATCCCTGAGGAATTGTGGAGGAGAAGAAAGAGCAGAGCCACGCCAGGCGCGGGCGGGTGCGAGCCAGCGAGCAGGAAGCGCCTAACTAGGCTGGAGACAGAGATACTACCAACTGGGCTGACGTCATGGTAGGCCTGCAGGAGCTTCCAAAACAGCTCCAAAACTCCAGCAGCCGGAGCGGGAAGAGCGGCAGAAGTGGGTAGGAGATGAGGGCTGTGCTCTGGAACAGAAGCTGGAGCAGTCTGCGGAGCCCAGCCCGCTGGCGGGACAGGCTGCGTGGAGCCAGCAGACGTGGAGACAGAGGTTACTTGCAGAGCCAGGCAGCATCAGAAAGGAAATTCCTGAGGGTGTTTTCTTAATTGAGATGTCCAATGAAGTTCCATTCCCCACCCCCCNCCCCCCCCAAAAAAAAAAAAAGCCCTTTCTGCAAGGAAGGAGAATCTGGATGCTCCCAAGCTGCAGAGCCAAGGAGTGAGCAACAAGTGAGCGGGTCACCCAGAGGAGATGGCTCTGTGCTGGCTGCAGCCACACACAGAGCTGGCCCCATGGCAGCAGCTCTGCCCCACACTGTTCACATTAAGAGGTGGCTGCCTTTGCCATGGCTGGGGACCTGCCAAAGCAGCTGGGGCAGGGGGGAGCTTTGGGCTCTCTGCAAAGAGAACAAAAAGAGAGAAAGCCACAGTGAACACCCGCAGGGTCAGACTGCAATGCCCTTGCCCAAGGCTTGCTGTCTGGTGTGCCCCAGCCCACCCCAGCAGCAGAGAATCACAGAATCACAGAATGGGAGGAGCTGGGAATGACCTGCAGAGATCATCCAGTCCAACCCCCTGCCAGGGCAGGTCACACAGGAACACATCCAGGTGGGTTTGGAAAGTCTCCAGAGAAGGAGACTCCACAGCCTCTCTGGGCAGCCTGCTCCAGGCTCCAGCAAACAAATTTATCCTGTTAAGATGGAACTTCCTGGGCTCCAGTTTGTGTCCATTGGCCCTTGCCCTGTCACTGGTATCTGACCCCTTCTTCTTGCCCCCCACCCCTCAGATATTCACAAACATCAATAAGATCCCCTCAGCCTTCTCTTCTCCAGGCTCAACAGCCCCAGGGCTCTCAGCCTTTGCTCCTCACACAGCTCCAGTCCCTTCAGCATCCTTGTTGCCTCCCTTGGACACTCTCTAGTCTATCCCTGTCCCTCTTGAACTGGGGACCCCAGCAATGGACACAATACTCCAGATGTGGCCTCAGCAGGATAGAGGTGCAGGAGAATGTCCCCTGTCCTGCTGCCCACTGTTCTCAATGCACCCCAGGTTGCCACTGGCCTTCTTGGCCATGAGGGCACACTGCTGGCTTCTCGATCTTGTGCCCCAGCACTCCCAGGTCCTTCTCCACAGAGCTGCTTCCCAGCAGGTCTCTCCTCACCTGTCCTGCTGCAGGAGGTTGTTCCTCCCCAGGTGCGGGACCCTACACTTAGCCTTGCTGAACTTAGACCCTTCTGCTGCCAAGCTTCCAGGTTCTCCATCTCTCCCTGGCAAGGAGAAAGCCCTGCCTCACCTTCCCAAGCATCTCAGCCCCTAATGGAGCAGCTCAAGTCTCCTCAAGGTTCCTGCTCCCTGCCCAGAGCATAAAAAGCTGGAGAAGCAGGTGCCCAGACCCTGGCTCCACGGAGCAGAGAAGTGAGAAGGAGCTTGGGAAAGGGGGACAGCTGCTGGCCTGCCCTTAAGTGTGAGCATGAATTAGGAACTTCTGCTGTGCCCTAGGCAACTCTTTCTGATCCTATCACCTACAAATGAGTTTCATCCTCCAGCTAATGGGTTGCCTTTGAAGCTGCTGTGTGGCAGCAGGTTCTGCAGGTTGTCACCTCCCAGATAAGGTGGGATTGCCTCACAGCAGTGCTTCACCTCCCTCCCCACAGCCCTCTCTGATCTGTTTCTGCCTGAGAGAAAGACCAAGCAGCACTCAAAGGACACTCTGTGACTCACGGCGTCACCCCACAGCCACCCACCACGCCGTGCCCAGACTCCTGGGCTAGTTCCTGCAGCCTGTGGGGATGGTCACAGCCTGAGCACTGCCAGCAGCCACTCTCTGTCTCTATGCTCCTGCCAACCAGGGTGATGCTGGTGGTTCTGGCAGGTTTGATGTGAAGCCTGCTCCTCCATAGGATCATGGAATTGTTTGGGTTGGAAAAACCCTCCAAAGGCATCCAGCCCAACCTGCAACCCAACCCCAACACAGCCACTAAACCCTGTCCCCAAGTGCCATGGCCACACACTTCTGGAACACCTCCAGGCATGGGGACTCCACCACCTCCCTGGGCAGCCTGGGACAGTCTCTGATCATTCTTGCAGCTAAGGCATTTTTCTTCCTCTCCAACCTAACCCTCCCCTGGCACAATTTCAGTCCAGTTCCTCTCCTTCTGTCACCTGAGACTAGGGAGCAGAGCCCAACCCCCACCTGGCTGCAGCCTCCTCTCAGGGAGCTGCAGAGAGCAATGAGCTCTGCCCTCAGCCTCCTCTTCTCCAGGCTCAACACCCCCAGCTCCCTCAGCTGCTCTTCCCCAGCCCTCTTCTCCAGACCCTTCCTCAGCCCTGTTGCCCTTCTCTGGCCCTGCTCCAGCCCCTCAGTGTCCTTCTGGGAGTGAGAGTCCCAACACTGATCCCAGGATTCAGGATATGCCCTCCTCAGTGCCCAGCACAGGGGCACAACCCCTGCCCTGCTCCTACTGGGCAACACTTGGCCTAGCTGAGCCTCATCCAGCTGACCCCAGCCCAGCATGTCCAGCACTCAACCCCAGTGCCACTTAACCCACACCAACCCTAGCCAAAGCTAATCTCAGTGACCCATCAGATGGGACCAAAAGAAGAAAGGCTGCAAAACCTGGAGCCTTCTGGACCTGAGTAAGGCATTTGACTCTGTCCCACATGACATCCTGGTCACCAAACTGGAAAAACATGGACTTGATGGGTGGAGCTCTGCTGGATAAGGAATTGGCTGGATGGTGGCACCCAGAGAGTGGTGATCAAAGACACAATGTCCACCTGGAGACCAGTGACAAGTGGTGTCCCTCAGGGGTCAGTGCTGGGACCAGTGCTGTTTAACATCTTTGTCAGTGACATGGACAGAGGAATCAG
>VWZE01020230.1:0-28144 GCA_013396675.1 Eubucco bourcierii
GCCCAGGCAGGAGCAATGCAGCCTGAAGAAGCCCAGGTAAAGGGGCATCCTGTCCCTCCTCTCTGAGCTCCTTGGCCTGTGCAATGCAGCCTGGTGTCCCTTGCACTGCCACCAGCTGTGAGGCTCTGCCCTCTTTCTGCTCCAGATCAAACTGTATGGCTATGTGCCACTGCCTCCACCTAGGAGCAGGGGGTTGAGTGGGACTAGGATCTCTGCAAGGGCTTGTTTTAATGTGGAGCAAGAGCCAAGGCAGTAGCTGGCAGACGTGAGGGTGTCTCCACTGTGACTCAGCCTCCGTGGGCTGTGTCTCTCCCCCGGGGGAAGCCCAGCAGCAGGGTGCTGCCGTGGCTGCCTGCCTCTTGCCAAGCCTCCTGCCAAGCCTCCTGCCAGGCTCTGCCTTGGCTCCCAAAAAAGAGAGAGATTTAGCCTGGGTATGTAGGCATGGGCTTTCCCACGGGGGCTGTGAGGTCCCTCACCTGAGGAGAGGGATTTTGTTCACAAAGCAAACAGCCTTGGGGAAGCATGGAGAGACTTGCCAAGGCAAAAAGCCTGGCATGGAAAGTGTCACCTGAATTGCTGTGGATTTTGGTTATTCTCAACACCTGCTGGACTCTCCTGAGACATAATATCTCTTGGTCACACTCTACATGGACTGTGCATCCTCTTTCCAACTCGGGGCACTGGGATGTCCAGCGGGAGCTGGAGTGCTGGCACATACCAGTGATGATGCTCAGAGGGCTGCAGCAGCTCTGCTCTGAGGACAGGCTGAGAGAGTTGGAGCTCTGCAAACTGGAGAAGAGAAGGCTTCCAGGAGACCTTGGAGTGGCCTTCCAGGATCTGAAGTGGGCTACAGGAAGGCTGGGGAGGGACTATTGATAAGGTCTCGTAATGACAGGGCGAGGAGGAATGGGTTTAGACTGGCAATGGGGAGGTTGAAACTGGATGTTAGGAAAAAGTTGTTTGCAGTGACGGTAGTGAGACACTGGCACAGGTTGCCAAGGGAGGTTGTGGAGCACAGAAGCACAGAATGAATCTTTGATCACATTCTGTGCTTCTGTGCTCCACAACCTCCCTGGAGGTGTTCAAGGCCAGGTTGGATGAGCCCTTGAGTGACCTGTTCTAGTGGGAGGTGTCCCTGCCTATGGCAGGGGGTTGGAAGTGGCTGAGCTTTGAGCTCCCTCCCAACCTAAACCATTCTATGATTCTATATCTGGGGGTATCACATAATCATAGGATTTGGAAGAAAGATCAAGTCCAACCCCCCTGCCAAAGCAGGATCACCCAGGGCAGGTCATAAAGGAACACACCCAGGTGGATTTGGAAAGTCTCCAGAGATGGAGACTCCACAACCTCTCTGGGCAGCCAGCTCCAGGTCTCCATCACCCTTGAATTAAAGAAGTTCCTCCTCATGACACAGGGATGCTATTTACTTGCTCTGCTGAGCCTCTCCCTCCCATACAGACCAGTTGCTTCATCTACACACAGCTCCAGTGGGAGCTCAGATGATATTCTGAAGGAATGGGTTTCACATCATACCACGCAGCTCCTTGGTGGTTTGCTTTTTGCAGCTCCCTGAGCTAAACTGCAGAGCTTAGAAAGCTTCTAGAAAGCCTAGATGTATCTGCAAGAAGAAGACCAATATATCACATCCTTCTGCTCCCCCCACTTCAGAGTATTTGCTACTAAAAATGCTGTTGGAGTGTTTGGGCACCAAGACTTGCCATGCTATGGCAGCAGAGATGACCACGTGTGTGCCAGGTGGCACGATGGCAAGGGGCATCTAGATGCTTCAGCAGCTCCTAGTGCTTGTGTAGCACAGATCCTGCCACCTTCTCAGCACCCACCTTGGTCACACACAGATTTTGGCTTGTGGTTCTGTTTAGTCTTGGAGAAGAGAAGGCTGAGAGAAGATCAGATGAATGTGTACAAGTGTCTGAGGGGTGGGTGTCAAGTGGAGAGGACCAAGCTCTTTTTGGTGGTCAGCAGCAATAAGACAAGGAACAACACAGAAGGCTTCACCTCAACATGAGGAGAAACTTCTTTGGTGTGAGGGTGACAGAGCCCTGGAGCAGGCTGCCCAGAGAGGTTGTGGAGTCTCATTCTCTGGAGACTTTCAAATCCTACCTGGATGCATTCCTGTGTGGACTGCCCTAGGGGATCCTGCCTTGGCAGGGAGGTTGGACTCGATGGTTACAAGGGTGATGAGGGGACTGGAGCACTGCCTTGTGAGGAGAGGCTGAGGGACCTGGGGCTGTTTAGTCTGGAGAAGAGAAGGCTGAGAGAGAATTTAATCAATGTTTCTAAATCTCTGAGGTCTGGGGGACAGGAGTGGGGGGGACAGGCTCTGCTCACCTGCTCCCTGGGATAGGACAAGGAATAATGGATGGAAGCTGCAGCACAGGAGGTTCCAGCTCAACACAAGGGGAATTTCTTTACTGGAAGGGTCCCAGAGCACTGGCACAGGCTGCTCAGGGAGGTTGTGGAGTCTCCTTCTCTGGAGCCTTTCCAGCCCTGTCTGGATGTGTTCCTGTGTACCCTGAGCTAGATTGTTTGGTCCTACTCTGGCAGGGGGATTGGACTGGATGATCTCTTTGGGTACCTTCCAACCCCTGACATCCTGTGAGCCTGTGATGATCTGTGGAGGTCCCTTCCAACCTCTAAATTTCTGTGACTCTGGGTTTCTGGGGCCAGGAAATTTTTCCTTTCCTGGGCCAGAACATGAGGTTCATCATGGGACAGTGGTTACAGGGCATCTGGTTGTAAGGGTGTTAGGTGTTTGCTCTTGCCCTGGCACAGCAGAAGTGCTGGAGAAAAGCTGTGCTTGCCACATGGATTGGTAATGCCTCTTTTATGACTTAGTTTTAGTAGTTTTGGTCTGTTCCTGGTCTGCTGATGCTTTGTTAGTCCTGTGCAGTGCTTAGTGAGGCCAGCACAATCCTTATTGCCTGCAAAGAAATTGCTGCCTTCTTCCTGAAGCTCCCACTTATATTTCCTTCTGTTTTCCCAATCCCTTTGGTGGATGGTCAAGGTCTTTTCCCATCCTGAGCATCATAAGAAGTGGTTAGGAGGAGAGGAAATGCCCTCAAGTTGCACCAGTGGAGGTTTAGGTTGGATCTTAGAAGAAACATCTTGACTGAAAGGGTTCTCAAACATTGCAACAGCTTTCCCAGGGAGGTGTTTGAATCCCCATCCCTGGAGGGGTTTGAATCCCCATCCCTGGAGGTGTTTCAATCCTCATCCCTGGAGGTGTTTCAAAGAGGCAAAGATGTAGTGCTGAGGGATGTGGCTTAGCACCAGATGTGGTAGAGTTAGAGAATGGTTGGACTCAATGATCTGAAAGGTCTTTCCCAACCAAAACCATCCTATGGGTGTCAAGAGGGTAGGCCATTTTTATCTGTATGAGCAGGTTAACTGTCTGGAGACTGCTATTGATGTATTGATGTTAATTGATTTCCTGCCTCTTTTCCATGTCCAAATGATCTGCTCTATCACTGCAACAAATATCAATGACCTCCTGGGTGAAAAATGTGGCACAAAAGCATTTCTGTCTCCTCCCAGCTTCTTTACAGAATCACAGAATATTAGGGGCTGAAGGGACCTCCAATACTCAGCCAGTCCAACCCCCCTGCCAGAGCAGGGGCACCTACACCAGATCACACAGGAACATGTCCAGGCAGGTCTGTAATATCTCCAGAGAGGGAGACTCCACAACCCCCCTGGGCAGCCTGATCCAGGGTTCTCTCACCCCCACAGTGGAAAAATTCCTCCTCATCTTTCCATGGCACTTCCTATGCCTCAACTTCCACCACTGCCTCTTGTCCTGGCATTGAGCAACACCCAGCAGAGCTGGCTCCAGCCTCTGGACACTCACCCTGCACATCTTTACCAACATGAATGAAGTCACCTCTCAGGCTCCTCCTCTCCAAGCTCCCAGTCCCAGCTCCCTCAGGCTCTCCTAAGGAAGATCTTCCATTCCCTTCACCTTTTTCATGGCTCTGCACTGGACTTTTTCAAGCAGTTCCCTGAGGTCCTTCTTGAACTGAGGGGCCCAGAACCTCTTGTGCACCTCCAGCCTACTTGCTGGTGGGGTAGGGTGAGAAGCACAAAAGGCCTTGGCTCTGTGGAAGCATTGTTGGGCAATAACTAAATCACAGAGTCTTAGAATGGCTTTGCTTGGAAGAGACCTCAGAGATCATTTACTTCAACCCCCTGCCATGAGCAAAGATGCTTTTCAACTAGCCCAGGCTGCTCAAGGTCTCATCCAATCTGGCCTTGAACACCTCCAGAGAGGGGGCATCCACAACCCCTCTGGGCAACCTATTCACCACCCTTATACTGAAGAACTTCAAAGGATCCAGTCTGACCCTACTCTACCTCAGCATAAAACCATTTTCCCTTGTCCTATCTCTAGATACCCTCAGGGAAAGTCCCTCTGAGCCTTCCTGCAGGATCTCTTTAGGTACTGAAAGGCAGCTCTAAGGTCCCTCTGGAGTCCTGTCAGTGGGCACTTGTAAAACATCCCTCTCAGCCTTCATGGAGGTTCCCTTCATGTATTGCAAGGCAGTTATAAGGTTCACCCCAGAGTCTCCTCTTCTCCAGGCAGAACACCCCCAGCTCTCTCAGCCTGTCCCATACCAGAGGTGTTCCAGCCCTTGGATCATTGTTGTGGTCCTCCTCTGGACTGGCTCCAGCACTTCCATGTCTTTCTTGTGCTGGGGACAGCAGAACTGGACACACCATTTGAGGTGTGGTCTCACAGGAGCAAAGGGAAGGCTTGTGGAGGTCTGAGAGCAATCTGTGCTCCTTGATTTGGGTAACTTCTGCAGCATCAGAGAGCAGAAGGGGAAACAGAACTTTGTCACCAATTCACTGTCAATTAGCAGGATCATTTTGACAATGCAAAGAACAACCCTATGGCTGATATTCAACCAATTAATACTGAACTGCTTTTCTGGCCAATAACCAACCCTGGTAAAATGCAAGGGAATTCTCTGCTGGGAGGCAGGTAAATGGGTGGGCAGTAAGAGATGGAGGCTCCAGCTCCAGGGGGTCTCTCAAGTTTCATGAAAGCAGGCATGAGTGGCTGCTTCATTTACAGGAAGAGCCACCAGAGGCTTGTGTGTTGTGCTGATCCAAACTTAGCAGAGATGTTTCCACCCTGCTGTTTCCAGTAGGGCACTCTTGTATTACACAGTGTGGAAGAAGATGGAAGGTGTGGAAGAAGATGGGGGGGAAAAAAAAAGCGGAAAGGTGTGGAAGAAGCTGAAAGGTGTGGAAGCTACATCCCACTCTGATGGTGCTCAAAGGTTTCCCTAAAAGGGAGTGAATTTACAGTTCTCTCAAACAGCTTCCTGATACACCCAGCTGAACAGAAATGGCTGATCTGAGCAATCAGGCACAGGCTGAAGGGCTTGGAGAAAAGCTCTCATCTGCCCACTACTTGGGAAAGGTGAATCATAGAATGAGAGAATTGTTTCATTTGAGAAAGCCCTCTAAGATCAGCGAGTCTGACCATCAACCCAACTCCACCATGGCCACTAAACCATGGCCCAAACTGCCATGGCCACAGGTTTCTTGAACACTTCCAGGCACAGGGACTCCACCACCTCCCTGGGCAGCCTCTGCCAATCCCTGATCACTCTTGCACCGAAAACATTTTTCCTCATCCTCAACCTAACCCTCCCCTGACATGATTTCAGGCCATTTCCCCTCATCCTATCACTTGTTACTAAGGAGCAGAGCCCAACTCCCACCTCACCCCAACCTCCTTTCAGGGAGCTGCAGAGAACAATGAGATCTCTCCTCAGCCTCCTCTTCTCCACACTAAACACTCCCAGCTTCTTCTCCCCAACCCTGTTCTCCAGACCCTTTCCCAACTTTGTTATCCTTCTCTGGACATGCTCCAGTACTTCATCATCCTTCTTGTAGTGAGTGGCCTAAAACTGAGTGGACTTGGTTGTAACTTTTGGTTGAGCAATGAAAGAGCAGGTTTGTGGTGAATGAGGTGCTGGAGGAAGGTGAGATCACTCATGTCCATCAATGCAGGGCTGGAAAACATTACCATAAAGTTGTTTTCTCATTAGATACCACCTGCCTGGGGTCAATAGAAGCAATAGTATTGACCTGACATGCAGAGATGTTTGTAAGCAGTTATGATTTTGCATATTTTTGCTATAGATCAAGAATGAGTCCTCAGGGTACCATTAAATGGTTAAAAGAGTGGCCAGCCAAAGTCCAAAAGCAAAGCTGTTGATGTAATTCCTGCTTCCTAAAGATCAGCTCTTCTTTCTGTATCTTCTGGAATATTTTTATCTACAGTATGGGGGAAAAAAAAAAAAAGTCATTCTGAAAGCACTGAAGTTTCCCAAGTGATTTGGAGATGGGAAATGGGGGAAACAGAGAGAGACTCACTGCTGTACAAGCTGGGCAGTGAGCTAAGGCAAGGGCAAAAAGCGCAGCAAATAGAATCACAGACTCACAGAATGGTAGGGGTGGAAGGGACCTCCAGAGATCAGCCAGTCCAACCCCCCCTTCCAGGACAGGGTCACCTAGGTCAGGTCATGCAGGAACACATCCAGGTGGGTTTGGAAAGTCTCTAGAGATGGAGGCTCCACAACCTCTCTGGGCAGCCTGCTCCAGGGCTCCAGCACCCTCACAGTGAAAAAGTATCTCCTCATGCTGAGTAGCAACCTCCTGTGTTCCAGCTTGGACCCACTGAAAAGAGCCTGGACCCTACATCTTGACCCCCACCCCTCAGACATCTCTAGACTTTGATCAGCTCCCCTCTCAGTCTTCTCTTCTCCACACTAAACAGCCCCAGGGCTCTCAGTGTCTTTTCACAGCAGAGATGCTCAAGTCCCCCACTCATCCTCATGGCTCTCCAATGGCCTCTCTCCAGCAGGTCTCTGTCTCTCCTGAACTGGGCAGCTCAAAACTGGACACAGTATTCCAGATATGGTCTCAGCAGGGCAGAGTAAGGGGCAGGAGAACCTCCCTAGCCCTGCTGGCCACACTTTTCCTGATGCCCCCCAGGATGCCCTTGGCTCTCTTGCCCACAAGGGCACATTGCTGGCCCATGCAGAACTTGCTGCCCACCAGCACTCCAAAGCCTTTCTCCACAGAGCTGCTTCCCAGCAACATGAAACCTGGTCTGTACTGGTGGCAGGACTCTACACTTTTCCATATTCAACTTCATGAGGTTCACTGTTGCCCAGCCCTCCAGCCTGCCCAGATCTCCAGAAGGTCAAGCATTTAAAAAGAAGGAATTTAGGTCAGGCTTGTGGAGGAGGAGAAACTCGAGAAAGGGATGGTGCAAAGCTAAATGCATATGACTTCCTACTTGTGGTTGCAGCTGAAAGACCACTTTCCCTGGGTGTCTGGCTAAGTATAGCAGGGAGTAGGAGTAGGGAGGTTCTCTTACCTCCGGGATTGGTGCTGGTGCACAGCTGCAGGGTGCTGTGCTCGTTCCTGGCGTCCACATTTCAGAAAGTATGGGGGTGGGGAAATTGCAAAACATCGAAGGAGAGACACAAGAGTGATCAAAGTGTTGGGAAATTGCCCCATGGAGCTTGTGAGAGTTGCCTCGTTTCATTTCTCAAACTGAAGGTTATGAAGTGCTTTGATTAGAGTTGGTGAACTTGTTGGGTGGTGTAGCAGAGTTCTTCCATCTCCAAAACAGAACAGTTCAAGTGGAAAATGAGTTGCAAATTGTCCACAGCCAGGTTAAAGAACCACTGCAATGGTTGCAAGGTCTCCACCACTTCATAACCAGGTTGCTTTCTCTCCAGAGGTACAGATACATATGGTCTGATCCAGTGTGTGCTCAGGTGGCCAAGAAGGCCACCAGCATTCTGGCCTAGATCAGCAATAGGACCAGGACATTGATTGTCCTCCTGCACTCGGCACTGATGAGGCCACACCTTGAGTCTTGGGTTCACTTTTGAGGCCCTCACTTCAAGGAGGACATTGAGGTGCTGGAAAGTGTCCAGAGAAGGGCAACAAAGCTGGGGAAGCAGTGCTGGGGAGGAGCAGCTGAGAGAGCTGGGGGTGTTTAGTATGGAGAAGAATAAGTGAGGTGAGACTTCATTGCCCTCTATAACTCTCTGAAAAGAGGTTGGAGCAAGGTGGGGGTTGGGCTCTTCTCCTAGGTAACCAGAGAAGGTTTAGTTTGGATATCAAGAAAAATGTCTTTGGTGCAAGAGTGGTCAGGGATTGGAATAGGGTGCCAAGGGATGTGGGGAAGTCCCCATCCCTGGAGGTGTTCAAGAATTGTGTGGATATGGCACTCTGGGTCATGAATTACCCTTCCCTGTAGCAGACCCTTAGAAAGATCAGGCAGAGCCTCCAGCATGCAGAATTTCTCATCATTTCCCAAATAGTAGTTTAGCCTGGAGGAGAGGAGGCTGAGGGGAGACTTCCTTGCTCTCTACAGCTCCCTAAAAGGAGGTTGGGGTGAGGTGGGGAGTTGGGACTTCTCCCTGGTCTCATGTGACAGAACAAGAGGAAATGGCTTGAAATTGTGCCAGGGGAGGTTTAGGTTGGGCATAAGGAACAATTCCTTTATGCAAAGAGTGATTGGCACAGGCTGCCTAGGGAGGTGGTGGAGTCCCCATCCCTGGAGGTGTTCAAGAAACCTGTGGCCATGGCACTTTGGGCCATGACTTAGTGGCCATGGTGGGGTTGGGTTGATGATTGGACTGGATGATCTTAGAGGACTTTTCCAATCAACACAATTCTCTCATTCTATGAATCCCCTCCCAAGACTCCTAATGTCTGTGGCCAAGCTGGGGTGCAGGAGCTCTCCAGGCTCCCAACTAACCCACACAGGACTGAAGTTGTGCTGCAGGTTCTCTGGGAGCTTGGGTGGTGTAGCTGGGGGCTGCTCCTTGATGTGCACTGCAGGACATGTGCAGCAGCCTCCCTTGTTTGCTACCTTCATCTGTTTGGTACCTCTGGTGGCTTTGGTGGCAGATTTGACTGCTGGGTGTTTTTGTCTGTTAAAATATCAGTGTGCATGCAACATGTTTTCTCTTATCAATCCATCCCAGGTCCACCTGACACTTCTGCAGGAGTTATTTATATACAAGAATTTCTTTTCCCCCAGGTCTCTCTGCCTGAAGTAATATTGTAACCTAATTCCCTCTGGTAAACATTTATATCCAGACTTTCTCTATTCATCTCCAATCCAGCAGTGGAGTTTGCAGAGATCTGAAGCCCCAGGGCATCCTGCTGGAGCAGTTGAAGCCAGTACACGAGATCAAATATTAAAGCACAAGGGCCAGGGTGTGGCACTGTGCTCCACAAGGGCTTCTGAAGCCAACTTCTACAGAGGCATTATTGCACCAGGCAACATCAGCTGAGAGAATGAGAGGAAACAGCCTGAAATTGTGCCAGGGGAGGTTTGGGTTGGACATGAGGAACAATTTCTTTCCTGTAAGAGTGGTCAGAAATTAGAACAGGAGGTGGTGGAGTTCCCATCCCTGAAGGTGTGGCCACAGTATTTGGGGACAGGATTTAATGGCCATGGTGGTGGTCTCAAATTGGTGGTTGGACTCAATGATTTTACAGACCTTTTCCCAGGCAAACAGTTGTGTGATTCTCTCATTATCAGATCTCCTTTTGCTGTATGTTGGTAATGAGGGCTGCAGGTTAGCTATGCCTTGTGGTTTTGGATTGTCACTCTCTTGCAGTGCTTCTACACTAACAGCATACAAAGAACACTGCCAGTAACAACTAACCCCACGACTTTAACAAAGTCTTCTTTCAGAGGTCCATGACAGCTTGGCACTCAAGGATCACAAAGCTTGCCCATCACAACAGTGCCTGGGATGATCTAATTATGCTTTGGCAAGTCATCCCACAAAACAATTAGGTGGGACTGGAGGTATTTTAGCACGTTGCTGTCTGTGTTACACATCCAGGGATGTGAAAGGAGGAAAACTTTACAATAAACAATGCTTTCAGGGCTAGTGGTCACCTACCTGATTCCCTTTCCCTCTTCCACTCCCTGGGTGGAGGCTGACTTGCACCAGTTGAGATTGTGACTCATAAAAAACTTTATCTCTCTGCTTTCAGCTACAGCAAATTGGTTTGGAAAATCCTTTTAGTGACAGGAGGGCTGGGACCTGGTGCACCTGGGGCTGACAAATGCAGCAAATCAGTGTCCTGAAATATCTAATTGAATTTGCCTTGGTGTCCTCCTTGGGTCTGCTGCTGCATTCAGCCTTCACTGTGGTGGGGCTGGCTCTCTCCTTGCTAGTCCACCCTGCACTCATTTGCACTGGAAACTAAATGTTTTTCCACTCTTGTGCAGGAGTTTGTTCTCGTGTTGCTCTGATTTTGATGGTGCTGCTAGGCAAGGCAGGTGGAGTGGGTCAAGTGAGACAAGGAGCAGCTTCAGTAGTAGCTGTGGTACTCAGGACAGATACATAGAATCATAGAATGGTAAGGTTAGAAGGGACCTCAAGGATCATCTAGTCCCAACCCCCTGCTGTGGCCTCACCAGTATCCAGCACAGGGGGACAGTCACTGCCCTGGTCCTGCTGGTCTCACTATTCCTGATCTAGGCCAGGAAAAGGGCACACAAAAGATGGGCTCACCCCTGCTGCAGCTGTTTGTGGTTCAGCCCTGGGTGAAAGCCCAGATCCTGTCACCCCTGGGAACAACACTGCCAGGCTGGCACACATTGTACCTCTGTATGCTTGCTGAGCCTGTGCAGCCCAGAGTGGCTGTGCCTGAGGCCACCTTGCAGTCACTCTCCAGTGCTTCCCAGCATGTGTCCTTCTGGCTGTGCAATACCAGCACTCAAGAGCAGAGGGTCTTTCATCCCAGGGCCCTCAGCCCCCACCTGCAAGCTGGACAAGTGCCCACATGTATGGCAGCCTTGCTCTGTATCAGGTTTCCTCCTGGCATGAGCTCACCTCCACTAGTAGAAGTTAAGTCCCTGGGTAGGGTTCTTTCTAATGGATGGTTCTGGGGAGAGCTCCCCTGCAGCAGCAGCTTAATTGCTCTGTGCACAGTGTAGGACCCACAGGGTTCCATCAGCAAATGGGAGAATCATAACATCACAGAATCATTCAGGTTAGAAAAGGCCTTCAAGATCATTGAGTTCAACTATCAGCCCTACTCTATCAAGTCCACCACTGAGCCATACTCCCAACCACCACATCCACACAGCCTTTGAACACATCCAGGAATGGTGACTCAGTCACCAACCTGGGCAGCCTGTACCAATGCCTCACAACCCTTTCAGTGAAACTAATTTTCCTAATGTCCAGCCTGAACCTCCCCAATAAAGTTTAAGGCTACTCTCTCTGGTTCTTTCACAGCTACTTGGGAGAAGAGACCAATGCAGAATCATAGCATGGCTGGAAAGGGCCTCCAGAGATCACCAAGTCCAACCCCACTGCCAAAGCAGGGTCAGCTAGGGCAGGTCACACAGGAACACATCCAGAGGGGGCTTGAGACTCTCCGGAGAAGGAGACTCCACGACCCCTCTGGGCAGCCTGCTCCAGGGCTTTCTCACCCTCACACCAAAGAAGTTTCTCCTCATGTTGAGGTCAAACTTCCTGTGCTCCTTTGTCCTGTCAGTGGGCACCACTGAAAAGAGCCTGGCACCTTCATCTTGACACCCACCCCTCAGATATCTATAGACACTGATCAGATCCCCTCTCAACCTTCTCTTCTCCATACTAAACAGTCCCAGGGCTCTCAGTCTTTCTTTATAGGACACATGCTCAAGTCCTCCAGTTATCCCCATAGCCTCCACTGGCCTCTCTCCAGCAGGTCTCTGTCTCTCCAGAACTAGAAAGCCCGAAACTGGACACAGTATTTCAGCTGTGGTCTCAAGCAGGGCAGAGCAGAGAGGGAGCAGAACCTCCCTAGCCCTGCTGGCCACACTTTTCCTGCTGCACCTCATGGCTGCTTTAGCTTTGGAGTTAGTCATGCTTGGATTCCAAATCCTGACTAAGCACTTAATAAGTAACTCACCAGCAAGGCCACACTGAGGGCTCCACCATGAATTGCACCTCTTGGCTCTTTGCTGCCTCCTCTACTGTAATTTAGGATGAGATACTGTCCTGTTCTTGGCAATAATTATCTGGGGATTACTAGGAATGTTTTGTGCATTAAAAAGCCAGCAGGCTTTCTTTAATGTGGTCCAAATGCTACTTCCACTAAGATAAAGGGGATTATTCAGCTAATAAAATCCTGTTGAGCATTTATGTGGCATTCTTGGTATTCAAAGCTCTTTAGTAAGGTTAAGCAAGGAGAAAAAAAGTCATCTATAAAAAGTGGAAGAGGGCAGTGAGGTCAAAGGGACAGCTCTCAATCATAGAATCACAGAACTTCAGAGGTTGGAAGAACCTCCACACATCACTGAGTTCAACCACCCTGCCAAAGCAGGAACCTCTAGGGTAGTTCACACAGGAATGCATTCAGGAGGGTTTGAAAAGTCTCCAGAGGAGACTCCACAACCTCTCTGGGCAGCCTGCTGTACAGAGATTTCTCCTCCTGTTGAGCTGAAACCTTCTCTGTTCCAGTTTGCATCCATTGCTCCTTGGCTTAGTGCTGCTGACCACCAAAAAGAGCTTGGCCCCAGCCACTTGACCCCCACGCCTCAGCTATTGATAGACATTGCTCAGATCTCCTCTCAACCTTCTCCTCTCCACATCAAACAGCCCCAGGACTCTCAGTCTCTCTCCACAGGGGAGATGCTCAAGTCCCCCACTCACCCTCATGGCTCTCCACTTACCTCTCTCCAGCAGGTCTCTGTCTCTCCTGAACTGGGGAGCCCCAAACTGGACCCAGTATTGCAGCTGTGGTCTCAGCAGGGCAGAGCAGAGGGGGAGAAGAACCTCCCTAGCCCTGCTGGCCACACTTTTCCTGATGCCCCCCAGGATGCCCTTGGCTCTCTTGGCCACCAGGGCACATTGCTGGCCCATGCAGACCTTGCTACCCACCAGGACTCCAGAATGTTAAGCTCTCAGAGATTAACGTTTTGTCACCATCTGCTGAAAGGCTGGAACTCTTCAGAAAGGCTTCCCAACTCATTTTGTTTTGAAGAGATGAATTTGAGCTGTTTCAGAGGTCTGGTATGCAAGAAAATGGTCCAACCCATGGAGTGAGTGCAGAGGAGGGCAAGGAAGCTGGTGAAGGGCTTGGAGAATAAGTCTTAATGGAGAGCAACTGAAGGAGCTGGGAATGGTTAGTGTGAAGAAAAAAAAGAGGCCGAAGGGCAGAGCTCATTGCTGTCTGCAGCTGCCTGAAAGGACTTTGTGGAGACGTTGGTGCTGGTCTCTGCTCACAGGTCATTAGTGATAGAACAAGAGGTAATGGCCTCAAGCTGCCGCTGGGGAGGTTTAGACTGGACATTAGGAAACATTTTTCCCAGCAAGAGTGGTCAGGCACTGGAATGAGCTGCCCAGGGAGGTGGGGGAGTCATCAACCCTGGATGTGTTTAAAAGTCATTTGGATGTGGTGCTTGAGGATATGGTTTAGGGTGAGCCTTGAAGAGTGAGGATCTGAGCTGGACTAGGTGCTCCTGAGGGGCTTTTGCAACCTGAATGTTTCTGTGATTCTGAGAACCCTGTGGTCAAACCTCCAGGAGAAATAATTTCCTATTTCAGAGAGCCTGTGCCAGAGTTTGGCCCCAAAGGCTGAGCTCTGCCAGGCCCTGAGCGTTTGGAAATGTGCTGCAGGGGGGGATAAGCACTGAGTCATGCAGTGCAAGAGGGGGCACAGGCTCTGCAGCACCTTCAAAAGGCACTCAGGAGCTTAAGAAAAGGTCCTTTTAATTGCTTTACAAATCATTATCCCGTTGTCCTTGGTAAATGCTGGGTTAGGAGATGCCTCACACAACAAAACAGTTCTCTTCCTTCTTAAAATAAAGGTTGGTTTAAGCTTATCAAGAAAATTAATTGCCATTGCAATGTACCATGGAAAAAATGCTTTCACTCTATCCTGAAGACAGATGTGAGGCTGTAACTCTCCTTCTGGATACCAGAATAAGTCCTTTGCCAAGGTAGTAATTATCTCAGCATCTGTCTTTTCCCTCCTCTGCTCTGAGAGACTCAAAAGCCTCTGACAAGGTTTTGCAGATCAGCAAACACGAGGGAATTTGCAGCCTCTCTCCCTAGGGACCAACATTTACCTCCTCCCCTTCTGTAGGCTTCCTTCCTTTTGTTTGCTCCAGAAAGAGGAGCCACAGAGAGGTCCCCTGCTCGTGGCTGAGCTGTGTTCCCCCTCACTGGCAGCCTCAGAAAGAAGAAGCTGCTTGTGTGACAGCCTTTGTCACCTCTGCACAGCTTGGCTGGGACATCACAGCTCCAGCCCAAGCTGCAGCCCTGCATGGCTCATGCACAAGCACTGGCAGCAGAGATGTCCATATGGCTCCTCCAGAGCCAGGGAAAGCCACACTACCCTCCCCAGGAAGTAAGGCAGAACAAAAATCCTCACCATAATTTGTTTTAGCAGAGTTTTATCCAAAGTCATTTGAGAAACTAATCTAATCAACACCAGCCCTTCTCTGAAGTGCTCTCCTACAGCTCCTCAGCAGATGCAGACTATCTTGCCACTGGCGCTTTCAGCTGACATCATGTCCCTGCTCATCTGGGACCTAGGGCTGCTGGTAGAGAGTAGCTGAACGTGAGCCAGCAGTGTGCCCAAGTGGGCAGGAGATCCAATGGCATCCTGGCCTGGATCAGGAACAGTGTGGCCAGCAGGACAAGGGAGNGGCAGAGCTCATTGCTCTCTGCAGCTACATGAAGGGAGGTTGTAGCCAGCTGGGGTTGGGCTCTGCTGCCAGACACCCAGGACAGAACAAGTGGACACAGCCTCAAACTGTGCCAGGGCAGGTTCAGGCTGGATGTTAGGAGGAAGTTCTTGACCGAAGAGTGATTGGCATTGGAATGGGCTGCCTGGGGAGGTGGTGGAGTCTCTGTCTCTGGAGGTATTCAAGAAAATCCTGGAAGGGGCACTTAGTGCCATGGTCTGGTTGATTGGCTAGGGCTGGGTGCTAGGTTGGGCTGGGTGAGCTTGGAGGTCTCTTCCAATCTGCTTGCTTCTGTGATGCTATGATTCTAAAGGCTAAAATGCAGAGTCTTCTTGGACACAAGGGAGGAGCAAGAAGCTCACTTCTCTCTCCTCCTCCTCCACCAGTGCCTTGCCCTCTCCACCCCATCTCTCAGAGGCCCACTGCCCTGTGAGAGACCTGGGGCTGTTTGGTCTGGTGAAGAGAAAACTTAGAGGTGATCAAATCCATGTTTATAAATATCTGAGGGCTGGGGGTCAGGAGGAAGGGGACAAACTCTGCTCACTTGTGCCCTGAGATAGGACAAGGAGCAATGGATGGAAACTACAGCACAGGAGGTTCCACCTCAACATGAAGAAGCACTTCTTGACTGTAAGGGTCCCAGAGCCCTGGCACAGGCTGCTCAGAGAGGTTGTGGAGTCTCCTTCTCTGGAGCCTTTCCAGCCCTGTCTGGATGTGTTCCTGTGTGACCTGTGCTAGATTCTCTGGTCCTGCTCTGTCAGGGGGGTTGGACTGGATGATCTCTTTGGTCCCTTCCAACCCCTAACATCCTGTGAGCCTGTGATGTCTTCACAAGGCAACTTCCACCTTCTATACCAGATCCCAGGGTGGATAACATCCACTGCTCAGTCTGTGCTCCACAGAAACACATCTAAATCTGTGAGCACTCCTTTACCCTTGATGTGTCACTTATGCTTGTGCTCACCCAAAGGAACCAAAGCCCACAGCACTCAGGAGCTACCCATTTCCCTACCCACACCAGCAGCCCTTCCATACCCCTGGCTGAGGTCACTTTGGTACAGCTTTGTGATGTGCCTCTTGTGCTCCTTGCACAAGTTCTGTGCTTGAGGGCTGGCTTTAGCCTCTGTTTCAAGGGGGAGCTGACTGAGATGGAGCCCACGTTTTGGCTGCCATCATGGCAGATGCTCTTTGCAGCCACCTTGTATCCCCTGACTTGAGCTGCAGAGCATCGCCCTGCATGTTGCCACCTCCCCCTTGATTGTTTTGTCTTGTGAACAAATTGCATTGCTGGTCTGTGCCTTCAGCCTTCCAGGTTATTGATTATCTAAATTAATTAAACTGATTCCAGTATTGACTCCAATGGCAGTCTATATTTTGCAACCCAAATGGCTTCCATTTAACTACTCCTACCCATCAATATCACAGCCACTTCTCTCTCCACTCCAGCAGCCCCATCCATACACCAGCCAATACCCACCTAATGACCTTCCAGAGCAGCCCTTTGCAATTCTTCTTGTCCAAAACCTTCTCTACAGTTTTCTAGGGCATGATCACTTTTTCTTATGCTCCTAGCAAAACAAAACAAAACAAAACAAAACAAAAAAACAAACCAACAAACCAAACCAAAACAAAACAAAACAAAAACCACCAAACAAAACAAACAAAAAAACAAAAAAACAAACAAAAAAAAACCCCACACAAAAACCCACCAAAAAAACCCAAACAGAAAAAAAAGGGGGAGGGCATAGTGCAGGCTGCACAAAGGGTGGAAATATGGAGATAATCATAACTGGGAAGAGGGAAATCATTCTCCATATGGACAGCAGCAATCAAAGGCAGCACTTGCACAGGATGACTGTCCCTATAGTGACTGTGCTCCAGCTTGCCAGGGCAGAGCTCCCTATCCCAGCTGAGCACCCAGCTCTCTGGAGATGCCACTCTTACCCACGGTGACTGTGCTCCAGCTTGCCAGGGCAGAGCTCCCTATCCCAGCTGAGCACACAGCTCTCTGGAGATGCCACTCTTACCCACGGTGACTGTGCTCCAGCTTGCCAGGGCAGAGCTCCCTATCCCAACTGATCACCCAGCTCTCTGGAGATGCCACTCTTGCCCACGGTGACTGTGCTCCAGCTTGCCAGGGCAGAGTTCCCTATCCCAGCTGAGCACCCAGCTCTCTGGAGATGCCACTCTTACCCACGGTGACTGTGCTCCAGCTTGCCAGGGCAGAGTTCCCTATCCCAGCTGAGCACCCAGCTCTCTGGAGATGCCACTCTTGCTTCTCCTTGGAGGATAAGGCAATATCTGTCCTCTCCAACTGCACTGACCTTTTATTGGTAATCACCACGCTGATGTTGGGCAGAGGTGTCAGTCTGAATTTGTGTAACTCCCAGGAGTCTTCTACATCTCTCTTTCCCTTCCCCCATAACTTAAAGACAGCCTCTCTGCCTGTTTCCAGTTTATCATGAGCCTCTGCTTTGGGACTGACGCTGCAAGATCTATTAATTTCTCAGTGCTCTGAGTTTAAAGTGAAGACCCTCTTGTAACCCACTCATAACCTTCATGGGAGAGTGGAGTTATCCTTGCCAATTATCTCAGAGATAGCTTCATAAACTCATTCCCTCCAAATGTATTTTACAGCAGGAATAACTCACACGAGCAAAGATTCACCTTCCTTTCAGCAATGTCACCAGAGTCACAGCAGATTCAGAGTGAGCTGAAGCACTGGCAGGAGTTGTCTGCAACCACAGGAGCTTCCTCCTTGCTTCTTGCTTTCCCTCTGCCACCCCTCCTGGCAGTCAGAGCTCCCAGCCACATCTTCAGCAGAAGAATCTACATTTCTAAGCCCTCATGCCCTTTGACATAGTCGATTTGTCCTCACCTCCCTGCAGAGCAAGGATAAATGGGAGACTTCTTCATTATCTTCCAAATGAAATGTGAAACTGAGGTCTTGACCACTTGTGATCATTAGAAAACTCCCATGGCACTTCTTGCAGGAGCAAGACCATTAGCCCTGATGTCCTGGCAGCACTCCAGTTTGGGTGATTATAATTACATTTGGCCTGCTTTTGTAGCTCCAAAGGGACAATGACACTTCTGCCCCTCACTGTCCCAGGGTGGCAGGGCCACTGTCCCACTCCCCATCCATAGGTTGGGGGTTCCTCTGTGAGGAGGGCAGGTTGCACTTGGGCTTACTTGGCCCAGACAGCCTCTAGGAGAAACAAATTATGGGCTGCTTCTTTCCCAACTCCATTTTCTTATTCAGGTCCCTAGAAGGACAGGCTGAGAGAGTAGGGGGTCTTCAGCCTGGAGAAGAGAAGGCTTCCAGGAGACCTGATAGTAGCCTTCCAGTATCTGAAGGGGGCTACAGGAAGGCTGGGGAGGAACTATTGACAAGGTCTTGCAATGACAGGACAAGGGGCAATGGGTTTGAACTGGCAGAGGGGAGATTGAAACTGGATGTTAGGAGGAAGTTGTTTGCAGTGAGGGTGGTGAGACACTGGCACAGGTTGCCCAGGGAGGTTGTGGCTGCTCCCTCCCTGGAGGTGTTCAAGGCCAGGCTGGAGGAGGCCTTGAGTGACCTGTACTAGTGGGAGGTGTCCCTGCCTATGGCAGGGGTTTGGAACTGGCTGGTCCTTGAGGTCTCTTCCAACCTTACCATTCTATGATTCTAAGGGGTTTTGTCTCCACTCCAGCAGCCTCCAGTCTGTGCACTGACTGCATCCCCACTCACTGTTACTTGCTGGGCAATTTGCTGGTGTCTCACTGCTCCTGGGTGTGTGTCTGCTGTAAAAGTCTCCTGATACCCAACCTTGTTTTTCCATTCAGCCCACGAGCACTCATGTCACGTGGGGTTGAGCAGCAGCTGCCTCCCTGCTCTTGCACTTTCTTTTCTGTTATGAGTTTTTTACAGCCGTGCAATCAACCACAATAACATGTCCATCTGCTCCAGGTGGAGGAGGATACATTTTGCCTGACCTTTTGCATGTTTGTTCCTTGCAGCTCTATCTAGGAAGGGGTTTTCTGCTCTCTGCAGTTTTTTGGAAAGCCATTTGCATTAGGTCACAGAATCACAGAATTACAGAATTAACCAGGTTGGAAAAGACTTTTGAGATATTCCAGACCAATCTATCACCTAACACCTAATTAACTAAACCATGGCACAAAGTGCCTCATCCAGCCTCTCTTTAAGCATCTTCAGGGATGGGCACTCCACCACCTCCCTGGGCAGCCCATTTCAATGCCAATCACTCTTGCTGGGAAGAGCTTCTTCCTAACACCCAGCCTGAACCTGCTCTGGTGCTGTTTGAAGTTGTGTCCTATTGTTCTGTCCCTAGGAGAGCACTTCTAGATGCAAGTTATGGGTCAGGATCCAACACCCAGAGAAGTCAGTGGAACTACTTCCAATGAGTGTGCTCAGGTAGCCAGGAAGGCAAACAGCATCCTGGTCTGGATCAAAAATGGGGTGGCCAGCAGGTGTAAGGAGGTGATTGCTCCCTGTACTCTGCACTGCTGAGGCCACATCTCGAGTACTGTGTCTAGCTTTGGGCACCACAGTACAAGAAGGACTCCGAGGTGCTGGTGCAGCTCTAGAGGAGGGCAACAAAGCTGGTGAGGAATTTGGAGAGCAGGGCTGGTGAGGAGAGGCTGAGGGAGCTGGGATTGTTTAGCCTGAATAAGAGAAAGCTGAGAGGAGACCTTGTTCTCTACTCTGCCTGAAAGGAGGTTGCAGTGAGGCAGGTGTTAGTTCTCCCATGGAACTAACTCAAGGACAAGAGGAAATGGCCTCAAGCTGCAGCAAAGGAGGCTGAGGTTGGAAATTAGGAAAAAAGTCTTTGCTGCAAATAGTGGTCAGGGATTGGAACAGGCTGCCCAGGGAGGTGGTGGAGTTCCCATCCCTGGAGATGATCAAAAAGCAAGTGCATGTGGTACTTTGGGCCATGGTCCAGTGGTAATGGAGATAGTGTGTAGAAGGCTGAGCTTGGTCATCTCAGAGGCCTTTTCCACCCTTAATGATTAGGTGATTCTAAGTGTGCCTCAGCTGCTGTGTGAAATCCTGAGCTGGTAGAGATCTTAGCCAGAGTTTAAACCATGCTGGGGAAGAGGAAACATCCTGGAATGAATTATTCTTCAGAGGTGACTCTATGGGAGTTGAATGTCTCTGTCCCTTTGAGGATGCATTTCAAAAGCATTTGTGGGGCACCATGAGAAAACCATGGGGACAAGTTATTGCTGGGTTATTTCCAATCCCATTGGACTCCAGAAGAAAATACTTCCCTGTGAGAACAGACACTGGAATCGTCTCCAAAGGGAAGCAGTGAATTGCCCTACGTTGGACAGTCTGAAGACTGGGCTTGGCAGGGTCCTGGGCCACCTGATTTTAAATACAGCATCACCTGGAAAGGTTGAGCCATATGATCCTTGGGGTCCCTTCCTACCTGGCAGTCTGTGAAAACATCCATGGAGCTGGGTAGTGCAGTTCCCACCCTGCTTGTTGTCTGTGTCATTGTCTTGTGTGGGAACTTTAGGAAGCCCAGGTGACCTCAGCTGGGTGTTTTCAATTGCACTTGTGGCCAGACAGTCCCAGTGCTAAGAACTGCTTCTGAGCTTTTGGATTTAATGCAGACTGAGCCACAGTGGCCTCTCCAAATCAGTGCTGATCAAGACATGTGTTTGAGGAAGGGTTGTTGAGGGTTTTTTTTTTCCCTACTGAAAGTAATTACAGCATTTTCTACAGAAAACATCCAACTCTCTGCATAATAAACAGTGTTAAATGATGGAGAGGCAGTGGGAGCTGGCAACCCAGAGCCTCCCCAGCTCTTCTGCTCTTGGAGGGGCTGAATGAGCAGTTACACTGCACTGCAGTTGCTGCACACCTCTGCTGCTGCTGTGGCCACAGGGTAAACCTTGGAGCTGTGGATCTGCTGCCCTCTGGACATGCTGGGAAGCCACCCAACTCTTTAAGACTCTCCCAATTCTCCTTTTAAATCCAGAGTTTTGGTCTGACTTCATTTGGTCGGAGATCCTGGGTTTGTTGCCCGTGTTTGTTTGCCTGCTTGGCTGGCTCAGAGTGTTTCATTTCTCTGGCTCCTTTGGTGTCTCTTTGAAGTCTGATTAGAGCAAATATGCAAACTGCCTTTCCTAGTGGGAAATTCCTTCTGCAAATACGTGAGTGCCAGCCTGGCTCTGGAGAGGCCAGCTCAGTTTGTCCTGGGGAGCAGGCGTGGGGCACCCTGCAAAGCCATGACCCAGCCAGGATCCTCAGTGCCACTCCCATGAGCATCATGTGTGGACTCCCATGCTGAGCTGCCTGCACCACACAGGTCTTCCCTAACAGCACCATCTTTGCTGCTGAGAGAGGCAGGGACAAGCTGTGGCTGTTCTGACATCCAGGAAGGTACAGGATTGGCACCCAGGAGCCAAAGCAGAGCAGGGCTCGTGGCTTCACAGATTATATCAGGTTGGAAGGCACCATCAAAGGTCATCTTGACCAACACCCCTTCAGGCAGCAGGGACATCTCCAACTTGATCAGGCTGCCTGAAGCCACATCAGGTCTCATCTTGAATGTCTCCAGGGATGCGGCCTCAACCACAGCCCTGGGCAACCTGGTCCAGTATTTCATCACCCTCATTGTACAGAACTTCCTCCTGGTGTCCAACCTAACTCTGCCCTGCTCCAGTTTCAAACCATTGCCCTTGTCCTATCCCCACAGGATAGGACAGTCTGAATAGTTCCTCCCCAGCCTTCCTGTAGGTCCCCTTCAGATAGTGAAATGCTGCTCTAAGGTTCCTCCAGAGCCTTCTCTTCTCCAAGCTGAACAGCTCCAATTCTTTCATGCTGTCTTCCTAGGAGAGCTGCTGCAGCCCTCCCTGGCTCAAAGCTGGCACAGGGTGCAGGGCTCTGCGTAGGCTGAGGAGGAGCAGCAAGGAGCAGAGTGCCTGCATCCCTGCAGGAGCTGAGCCAGCGTTTCTGCTTGGGGCTGCCTCTCCCTGCCTGCTCCACGCACCCAGGGGCTGCATCCCAGGCAGCCACCGAGAGGGTGAGCAGGCAAAGTCACAGGGGATCCTTCAGTGGGCTCGGGGAGCTGCTGCTCACGTTGTGCACAGACACATTTTGGCATCATTTCTCCCTGCTGCAACCCTGGAGCAGCCGAGCACTGCGACAGGGAACTCGCAGAAACAAAAGCTGCTTCTCCCTAAGCTAAGTGTCACTGCAAAGGGCTGGGGCTACAGTAAGCTCTCACCCCCCTATCTCCTTCCAGAATTAAGCTCTGCACTACTATCAGATGAAATTAATGCCCAAAGCTCATTCCATATTAATGGAGAGGGTGGCTGCCGTTGTGCATAGGTGATTAAAGCAGAGTGGTACCTGCTGATCTTGATGAATAGGTCATTGGTGCTCTGAGTTTTCTCTGGGAGTGAGGAGGAGAGTAGCCAGCCCCGGGGCTGATAAAGGCTGCTGCTGTTTTTGTGTTGTGGAGCTATTCCTTCAGGAAGCTTCATTTGTATTGCTTTTTTAACCTTATATGCTCAGTGGGCCCAGGCAAGGCTTCTTTCTTCCTGAATTAAATGTAATCAGGCTGAGCAGCGAGGAAGAAATGATGAATGAGGACATCATTTTGGAAAACACACATCTCCTGCCTGCTTATCTCAATGACATAAGAGGGCTTGAATACAGGATGGGAAATAAATGCAGATGGGAGCTCAGCAGATCATGCTGGAGAATAATGGCTCAGAGGGCTAGACCTGGCCTGAAACTATTTATTATTTAGAGCACTGCTGTTGTAATTTATAAAGGTTAATCATTAAAACTTTAATTCTCCAAGAGGAAAACAGCAGAAGAGCTCTGACATTTGTCATGCTTGCAGCAAGAAGGGATCATGGCAATGAAAGAAGCAACATTGCAGGGAGAGCTGGTGTCTGGGCTGACCCTTTCAAGAGGGCAACATCATGGGATGATGAGGGTTGAAGGGATGTGGATTAACCCCAGGCATGGCAGAGTCAGATAAAGGTTGGACTCAATGATCTAATGTATTTATCTTTTTTTTTTATATATATATTTATATAAATACATGCATACATATACATATATATTATAGTAGCCTTCCAGGATCTGAAGGGGGCTACAGGAAGGCTGGGGAGGGACTACTGACAAGGGCTTGCAGTGACAGGACAAGGGGCAATGGGTTTGAACTGGCAGAGGGGAGATTGAAACTGGATGTTAGGAGGAAGTTCTTTGCAGTGAGGGTGGTGAGACACTGGCACAGATTGCCCAGGGAGGTTGTGGCTGCTCCCTCCCTGGAGGTGTTCAAGGCCAGGTTGGATGAGGCCTTGAGTGACCTGTGCTAGTGGGAGGTGTCCCTGCCTATGGCAGGGCGTTGGGACTAGATGATCCTTGAGGTCCCTTTCAACCTTTCCACTCTATGATTCTCTCTATATATACATACATACATGTACATACATACATGCATATATATACATATATATATGTATATTTGTGTATATATATGTGTGTATATATATAAAGTATATCTATCTGAGGGCTGGGGATCAGGAAGGAAGGGACAGGGACAGGCTCTGCTCACTTGTGCCTTGGGATAGGACAAGAGGCAATGGATGGAAACTACAGCACAGGAAGTTGCACCTCAACATGAGGAAGAATTTCTTGACTGTAAGGGTCCCAGAGCACTGGCACAGGCTGCCCAGAGAGGCTGTGGAGTCTCTTTCTCTGGAGCCTTTCCAGCCCTGTCTGGATGTGTTCCTGTGTGCCCTGAGCTAGATTGTCTGCTCCTGCTCTGGAAGAGGGGTTGGACTGGATGATTTCTAGAGGTCTCTTCCAATCCCTAACATCCTGTGAGCCTATGATCGTAAAAGTCTTTTCTAACCTAAATGATTCTGATTCCCTCATCCCTCCTACCTGTAACCACAATCAGTGCTGGTCACATCCACCGTGGGAGAGCTTCTGGGGACAAAGATGGGTGGCAGGAAGGTGCATAAAGCAAGGTGAGGTGGCAGGAGTGCACAAAATTACTTTCAGAACTGTAATTACAGCAAGGAGCTGTTGTCCTTCAGGGAGGGCACTGAACAAAGTCACACACACCTTGCAAGGAGCCCATCTCCTGGCCATCCTCCCAGGCTGGCAGCAGCAGCTCAGGAAATGTCACAGTGCATGAAGTCTGCAGAGGACAAAAAGAAAAAAGGCAGCTCCAAAGAAAACCTCCTGAAACGGAAGAGAGATGAGTTTGCCCCATCAGTTCCAAGGCTGTGCATCTAGCCCAGGCTGCATTTATTAATGGTCCTGTGAAAGGGGTGAATAAGGAGGGGAAGAAAGGCAGAATACTTGCCAAACAATTTGCTTTCCCAACGCTCCAGTGTGCCACTGACCTCATTTATTTGTGATGTGATTGCCTCGAGACAGAAGAAATCTGATAAAAGTTTGGCCATGAAGAGCTGGAATAGCATTTGAGGTGGCCTGGTCAGCACAGGGCAGTGTGTAATTATGGCAGCATTCACAGCTGGAGCAGAGGAGGCCTCTTTGCTAGCAGCAGTGGGGGACTTGCTTTTCTAGCACTGGTAGTGTGACTTCCACATGAACCAAAGCACCTTTGCAAACTGAAGTCATCGAGACCCAGCTGCCTGCTGGTGGGGGAATGCTGCTCAGCACATGGACCCCAGCACATCCCAAAATCAGCCCAGGGAGAGTCCAGACTAAGGGACTGGTTACATTAAGAGTCTGGAGAGGAGCCTGAGGGGAGACTCATTGCTCCCTACAACACTCTGAAAGAAGAGTGAGGTGGGGGTTTGTCCCTTCTTCCTAGCATCAGGTTAAAGGGAATGACCTGAAATTGTGTCAGGGTGGGATTAGGTTGGAGATTAGGAAAAATATCTTTACTGGAAGAGTGGTCAGGGATTGGAACAGGCTGCCTAGAGAGGTGATGGAGTCCCTATGCCTGGAGGTGTTCAAATAAAGTGTGGCCATGGCACTTTGGGACAAGGTTTAGTGGTCATGGTGGTGTTGGGTTGATGGTTGGACTGGATGATCTTGAAGGTCTTTCCCAACCATAATGAATCATGAACAAAGATGACAGAAAAGACAGTGCTTAGAAAACAAATGGAGAGCTAGGCTGTGAATATCAGGACTTTGAGACTAGAGCCAGCCTGCAGTGCTAATTGCAGGAGGTTGATGCATGCAGCAGAGTGCAGTTCTGAGCTCCATGGCAAGCCTATTGCACTGCAGAAAAGACCTTGGAACTAGATGATCCTTGAGGTCACTTCCAACCTTACCATTCTATGATTCTATGACCCTCCCAAGCTGCAGGTGTTCTTTGTAGCATTGTCTGCTTTTGCTGAGAAGAGTTTGGCTCCATCTTCTCCTCAGAGAGCTGTAGGCTGCTATTAGCTCACACCTTCACCAGTATAAACCAGCCCAGACCCATCAGCAGAGCCTTGAGGGCAGGTATCCCAAGCCTTTGAACAATGCTATTCCAGCTCTTCATGGCCAAACTTTTATCAGCTTTCTTGTCTCAAGGCAATCACATCACAAATCAATAAGGTCATAGACTCATGGAATGGTAAGGTTGGAAGGGACCTCAAGGATCAGCCAGTTCCAACCCCCTGCCATAGGCAGGGACACCTCCCACCAGCACAGCTCACTCAAGGCCTCATCCAACCTGGCCTTGAACACCTCCAGGGAGGGAGCAACCACAACCTCCCTCGGCAACCTCCCTGGTCAGTGGCACACTGGAGCATTCCTCCAGGTGCTGCTGTTCTCCAGACTCTTCATCAGCTTTGTTACTCTTCATCCTTTATAGGCTGCTGCTCCATAAAGCCAAAGGCTCCTCACTCCCATGCAGAACAAGAACATCTGTGAGGGCAGAAAATGTGGAAGGGCGATTAACCTTCCCCTCCATATTTGCACCCTGGTCTTTAGCTTGCATCATATAACTCAGCCCCATGGAGGAAAGGTGGAGTGTTCTGAAATATTGTATTTGCTCTGGATCAGTTCACAACCAGATTGCTTTTATTCTGTTTCATCAGAGGTGGAGATTGGAGATGTATGGACATGTTACTCTTTATGTTTGCATCTGCCACCCTGGCAAGAGAAAAATGGTTGCTTGGGTTGTGCAAAGCCTTCTTCAATTATTTTCCTCCAATGATTTGGATGAAATACTGTTGCTTCACATAATTAGCTGAAATAATAAACTGGCAAGAGTTTGGGTTTATTTCCTTTCAGAAAGAAAAATACTGCCATGAGCTCAGCCCCCATCCCAATACTGCAGCTGGCATCAACTGTAATGCTTGATGTGAACAATTTAGGGCAGATCACAGACTTTACCCAACTCCAGTGGTGGTCCTGGGTGGAGGGACCTGAATTCCCAGGGCTGTCTTCCCTGTGGCCATATATTTTTTTTCCATTCAGCTGCTGCTGAGATATCCCTGCAAAAAGAGATGTTCCCAGGGATGGAAAGGGAGAAGAGCACTTTGGGAGTATGTGTTCCTATCGTGCCAGACAGGCCAGCTAAGCATCAGACAATCAGGGAACCATGGAGTGGTTTCTGTTGGAAAGGACCTTTAAGCTCATCCAGTCCAACCACTCTCTGACTCTGCCAAGGCTGGGGCTTAACCATGGCACCACAGCTCTGCCTCTTTCTAACACCTCCAGGCATGAGGACTCCACCACCTCCCTGGGCAGCCTCTGCCAATCCCTGACCACTCTTGCACCAAAGACATTTCTCTTAATATCCAACCTAAACCTCCTCTGGTGGAACTCGAGGCCATTTCATCTCACCCTGTCACTTCATACTAGGGAGGAGAGACCAATCCTCACCTAGCTCCAACCTCCTTTCAAGGAGCTGTAGAGAGCAATGAGGTCTCCCCTCAGCCCTCTTCTACACTGAACACCCTCAGCTCCCTCAGCTGCTCCTTTCCAGCCCTGTTCTCCAGCCCCTTCCCCATCTTTGTTGTCCTTCTCTGGGCATGTTCCAGCCCCTCAGTGTCCTTCTTGGAGTGAGGGGACTGAAACTGAACTCAGGACTCGAGGTGTGGCCTCACCAGTGCTGAGTGTGGGGTGACAATCCCTGCCCTGGTGCTGATGGCCACACTGTTGCTGATCCAGGCCACAATTGTGTTTGCCTTCTTGCCCAGCTGGGCACACTCTGGCTCATCTTCAGCCAGCTGGCAACCAACAGCCTCAGGTGATTTCTCTGCTGAACGATTTCCAGCCACTCTGCCCCAGGTCTGGAGCATTCATGGGGCTGCTGTCACCCAAATGCTCTTGCAGCAATTTGGTGGTTTTGTCACTCCCCTCAGGAGGACACTTGGGGGCACTGAGCACTGTTGGCTCTCTTCCTTGAGGGATTTGCAGTCTCTGCATTGCATCTCCTGCTGGTCCTGGGGACCAAGCATAGAAGTTGCCCTGTGATGCACACAAGCTTCTTTTTCTTCTTCTTCCATTGCCTAGTTTAATAAAAGCAAGCAAGCAAGCAACAGCCCAAGCAGCAAATGCTGCAGACTACTAAAATAATCTCATTTTGAGCCAGCTGGGGTGAAGACATGTGGGCTTTTGAGGCACTTTTGAACCTGACAGTTCCAATTTTTCTCCCTGACCTCTACACCAACCCTGCCTTCCCAGCACACCCTCCCTGCACAATCACCTCTGCTCCTCCATCCTGCAGCAGTTGTGTGCACTTGGCTCCTGGATCAATCACCATAATAGCTGTTGTCTGTGAGCTTTATTTATGCTTTACAACCAAATTCCTGTTTTCCTCCTAATAATCCTGCCAGTGCAACACTTCACTTCTGTGGAGACCAAATTGCTCCTGTGGCAAACTTGCTGCCTGTGCCCTGATGGGTAATTAGTGTGAGCCTTGCATCCAACTCCAAGCAAGTCATTTGTTACTTCTGCAGTGGGCTTCAAGCTGGGATTGCTTCACTGCAGCACTCTCAGCACTCCAAGCATTGCTTATCATAGAATCATAGAATCACAGAATCATAGAATCACAGAATCACAGAATCATAGAATCACAGAATCACAGAATCATAGAATCATAGAATCATAGAATCATAGAATCACAGAATCATAGAATCATAGAATCATAGAATCATAGAATCATAGAATCATAGAATCATAGAATCACAGAATCACAGAATCATAGAATCATAGAATCACAGAATCATAGAATCATAGAATCGTAGAATCATAGAATCCCAGAATCATAGAATCATAGAATCACAGAATCACAGAATCATAGAACCATAGAATCACAGAACCACAGAATTCACAGAATCATAGAATCATAGAATGGTAAGGTTGGAAGCGACCTCAAGGATCATCTAGTTCCAACCCCCTGCCATAGGCAGGGACACCTCCCACTAGTA
>VWZE01020231.1:0-20271 GCA_013396675.1 Eubucco bourcierii
AGGTCCCTTCCAACCTTACCATTCTATGATCTCTGTGCTCAGAAGACCATGGGAATTAATCATCTTCCACTAGACCAAAAAGCATCCATTAATCTTCCTTTCACTTCAGGTTCTTTTAAATAAGTTTTTTTCCCAAATTAACTTCAGTTAAGAATTTTTTATTATTATTATTAAAATGAAAACCTACAATAGATAAAAGTTACAATTTTTATTACTCCAAATCTTGTAGTAGTGTATTTTAAAAGTAGACATGAAGGAACTCAGCAACCTGCTAACTGTGCTGTAAACATCCCCATAACCATGGAATCACAGGACCACTAAGGTTGGAAGAGACCTTTAACATCACTGAGTCCAACCATGAACCCAGCACTGTCAAGTCACTGCTAAAGCATGGCCCTCAGCACCACATCTACACAGCTTTGAAACCCCTCCAGGGATGGGGACTCCACTGCTGCCTTGCACAGCTGAACCCGGGGCTTGACAACCCTCTCAGAGAAGAAATTGTTCCTCATGTTCAACCTAAACCTCCCCTGGGGCAACTTGAGGCCATTTCCTCTTGTCCTATCATTTGTACCTTGAGAGAAGAGACCAGTCCCCATCTGGCTCCAACCTCCTTTCAGGGAGTAGTAGAGAGCAATGAGGTCTCCCCTCAGCCTCCTTTTGTCCAGGTTGAACAACCCCAGGTCCCTCAGCTGCTCTAAAGTACATATCAGTGCCTAACTTTCAGTGTTTCATATACTTGATCTCTCTGCTGTCCTGGTTGATAAAATTACATCAAAACCACGTGATTTTTTGATACAAGGTGTACTGATAGTTCAACAATTCAATTTTCTCCACACATGGAGACATGTGTACAACAGAAGTATTCCCATAAACAGTCATACTAGTCTCTATTCAAAACAGCCAAGTATTAGCTGGACACATTTCCTGAATCAATTCTTTCTACACAAGGGACAAGTAGAGGCTCTTCCATGTTTTAAAAATCTTGGAATTTTCCTCTGGGGAGAGTTTAATATAAATAAACAACAAAAACCATCTTGGATATGCTGCTGCAGAATGCTCTTTCCAACTGCAATGTCCAAAAAGCCACGTTCTGAAGAAAACTGAGAGACTTGGTGCTGTTTAGCCTGAAGGAGAAGGCTGAGGGGGAATCTTATCAATGTCTATAAATATCTGAGGGGTGGGTGTCAGGATAAAGGTGCCAGGTTCTTTCTGGTGGTGCTCAGTGACAGGACAAGGAACAACAGGTACAAGTTGGAACACAGGAGGTTCCATCTCAAGAGGAGAAAAGCTTTCTTTACTGTGAGGATAGCAGAGCTCTGAAGCGGGCTGCCCAGAGAGGTTGTGGAGTCTCCTTCCCTGAAGCCTTCTCTTCTCCAGGCTGAAAAGCCCCAACTGTCTCTGCCTGTCCCTGTAGGGTAGATGCTCCAGTGTTCTGATCATCTTTGTGGCCTCCTCTGGACCTGCTCCAAGACGACTGCTAAGGACTTAAAGCTGGATTTTAGGAGTCACCCAGCAGAATGTACAGTAGAAATCTCAGTCACAGCAAGCCAACGTGTCACTGCCACATTTTCAGGATGTGTCTGGTAAGCTTCACACGGAGAAAAAACAAAACAACATAAAAAAAACCCAAAACCAACCAAAAACAAACCACCAACCAAACATTACCAACAGTTAATCTTCACAGAACAGAAAACTGGAGTAAACTATTCCAGAAGCTTTAATGGAGCAAGTAGGAGCACCTCAAAACACAAACATGAAAACAGCAGCTACAAGTGGAGTTTAATGAGAGATAACTTATCCCCTCTGGCGGATTGACTGGACACCTCAGAAAAATCAAATGTCCAGAGAAGGGCTAACCTCAGGAGTGAGCTACACAGCTACAGCTGAAAAGTTTACTCATCTAAGAAACCAAAAATAGGGACTCCAGATTTTCAAGCCAAGCACTTGGCTCTCTCTTACTACAATATCCAGGTATGTTTAATCCACACTAGTCACTCAAATTCCAAGTGAATCTTTCCCAGTTTCTGTGGTGTGCCTTTCCCTGATAAGGGGAAGGAAAAAGTAAATGCTAGAAACCAAAATGTCATCCTCCTTTTGACTGTATAAAAATATCCAAATAGGTATCAGTCAAATATTAAGGTTTCTTGAAAGAAAGCAAGTGTCTTCGATTTATGAGATGCGGCAAAGCCACACCACAACAAAAAAACTGTGTCTACAGCTTCAACTCTTGTGCTTTGTGTTTATACTTCATGTTGTGTCACCTAAATGCAGAAGCAAGGACTTGTAGAATCCATTTTGCTTCACTTATATCTGTGAAAGCCATTTGCTGCATTTAGAATTGTCTTACTCAGATAAACTACAGACGGACTCAACGGATGTTAACTGCAGTATTTCTCTCCTTCCCAACCCACCCCCCCCCAGGACTGCTCTGTTACCAGAACATCCCCAAAAATCACATCATCACGTTGTTTCCACGAATCCTTAATCCAGCTATTAAAACCAACTGGCTCTTCTTTGAAACACAAACAACTGCAAACTTTTAACAGAGTGCCATTTGAATTGGGTGGATTGTGTGTTTTAAAAGCTGCCCCAAACACTGGTGGGGCACGGTCCAACTCCTGTGCTTAGTAAGCAGCCCGAGAATTAACAAATCCTGTCCTCCAAACGGGTCAGACACATAAAGCACTGTCAGCACAATCCAATGCAGCAAAGTTTCTCCATTACAGCAGCAGCACAATAAACCCACACAGATTTATGACCACACTGGCTTGTCTGGGGCTGATATGTTAGGCTCACACCAGTCAAATCCTCATCTAAATCCCCAAATACATCTGTAATGCAGATTATCTACGTGTTTATCAAATACAGTACACTCCAGCGAAGCACTGGCAAGTGTGGATGCCAAGCAGGCAAACAGCCTAACTTGTGGGGAAAAAAAATAAAAATAAAATAAAAAAAGAACATTCCTAATCTAAATTTTAAGACCATTTCCAACTTTGTCACCTCCTGAAATCTTGGAAAGAATTAAATGCTTAACAGATGTAGAAGATTTTAAATATAGCCACATCACGCACGCGGTTTTTTTTCTGCCGCTGTGCCTGATCAGAAGTGTCTGCCTGCTCTGCTTCCCTGTCGCTGCCTGACCGCCAACACGAACCAGCCCTGGACAGCAAGCACCCATCCCCAGACTGCCTCCATCTTCAAGCAGGGGTAAGCAACAGCACAACAGGCATCCCAGGGTGTCAGTGGGCTCAGAAATCAGCAGCTTTGGTTCCTGAGCCTTGACACGTACAACAAAAATAAAGAACTGTGGAATCATTTAGGCTGGAAAAGGCCTCCCAAGGTCACTGAGTCTGCCCATTAACCCAGCATGGTCAGGGCACCGCTAAACCACCACAAACCTGGGCAGCCAGACCCAGGGCTTGACAGCTTTTTTGGAGAAGAAACTGTTCCCCACATCCAACCTAAGTCTCGCCTGGTGCCACTTGAGGCCGTTTCCTCTCATCCTGTCACTTGTTCCTTGGGACAAGAGACCAACTCCCACCTGGCTCCAGCCTCCTTTCAGGGAGTCGTAAAGAGCCAGAAGGTCTCCCCTCAGCCTTCTTTTCTCCATTTCCCTCAGCTGCTTCTCATAAGATTGGTGCTCTAGACCCTTCAGCAGCTTTGCTGCCATTCTAGCACCCTTTAAACTCCTTTTAACCACCCCCAGCACCAGGTAAAACACAAGGTCACAGGTTCAGCACAAGCACACAGATCTTATTCACACACCTCCACTGCAGCTCCTTCCTTCTCCAGAGCTGCTCTCCAGCAGAGAAGGTTCCAGGGAGACCTTGAAGCAGCCTTTCAGTATTTGAAGAAGGCTGCTGGAGCAAGACTTTTGACAAAGGCATAGAGTGACCGGATGAGGAGTTATGGTTTCAAACTGGGAAAAGATTGATTTAGATTAGACACTAGGAAGAAATTCTTCCCTGTGAGGGTGGTGAGGCAGTGGAACAGGTTACCCAGAGAAGTTGTGGAGGCTCCAAGCCTGGAAGTGTTGAAAGCCAGGTTGAATGAGGCTTTGAGCACCATAGTCTAGGAGGTGGTGTCCCTACCCCAGGCAGTGGGGTTGGAACAGGATGATCTTGACACTCCCTTCCAACCCAAACCATCCTATGAGTCTATGACAAACACATATAAAGGTACGTGTAAAAAGCAAGTAACTCACAACAGCTTTATGTAGTTAAGATTTTTGGACTTATTTGTGGAAAACTATTGTCAAACACCAAAATTAACACATCTGACACAGGTAAGAAAACACATCGGTGACGTGTAGCAGAGCCTTTATTTACCTCTGTATCCACAGCAAGATCCAGCAGCAGGAACGTTTCATAACCAAAGATGTACATGTTATTTTAACATCCTCAGCAGAAAAATCCAGGTACAGATTGTTACGGATTCCAGGACTCGGGGCGAGGCGTGGGGCGTGTGTGTGCTTCCCTTCAGTGGTTTATTTGGATTGTGAAACAACTCAGAATGAATTTTCTCATCCTCACGTAGTATTTTTCAGAATGCCTTCTGCCTCCTTTGCTGCCACACTGGCAAGCAGCAAGTGAAACATGAAATACCATTTGCCACCAGTAACTTGAACGCACATAGGAGACGGAACTTCCTCCATAACCTCTATCTCCCATGAGTGCACCAAGTGCACCCACAGTGTGTTTGCTGACAACACCAAGCTGTGTGGTGTTGGACTCACCTGAGGGAAGGGATCCACCCAGAAGGGTCTTGATAAGCTTGAGAGGTGGGCCAGAGACACCTTGCATGAGTTTCAACAAGTCAAAGTGCAAAGTCCTGCATCTCAGTCAGGCCAACCCCAGGCACAAATCCAGGCTGGGTGGAGACTGGTTTGAGACTAGTCCTCAAGAAAGAGACTTGGATTGATGAGAAGCTCACCATGAGCCGGCAGTGCCCAGAAGGCAACTGTGTCCTAGCCTGCATCAAGAAGAGTGTGACCAGCAAGCAGGTCAAGAGAAGGGATTCTGCCCCTTACTCTGCTCTTGTGGGACTCCACCTTGAATACTGTGTCCCATTCCCATCATAAGAAGGGCACAGAGCTGTTGGAGAGAGTCCAACACCACACAGCTTGGTGTTGTCAGCAAACACACTGTGGGTGCACTTGGTGGACTCATGGGAGATAGAGGTTATGGACGAAGTTCCATCTCCTATGTGCGTTCAAGTTACTGGTGGCAAATGGTATTTCATGTTTCACTTGCTGAAACAACATCTTGCTACTAATGTCATAGAATAACAGAAAGGCTCAGGTTGGAAGGCACCTTGCAGATCATCTGCTCCAACCTCCCTGCCATGGGCAGGGACACCTCTACTATGATAGGCTGAGGGAGCTGAGGTTGTTCAGCCTGGAGAAAAGAGAAGGCTCTGGAGGGAACTTAGAGTGGTCTTCCAACACCTGAAGGAATCCTACAGGAAGGCTGCAGAGGAATTTTACATGAAACTGTTTACCAACAGGACAAGGGGGAATGGTTTGAAGCTGAAGGAGCACAGGGTTAGACTGGATCTTCAGAAGAAGTGTTCAGTACAAGAGTGGTGACTCTGGAATAGTTCACCCAAGAAGGCTGTGGACATCTGCTCCCTGAGGGGTGTTCAAGGCCAGGCTGGATGAGGACTTGAGCAGCCAAAACTAGTTGAGGTGTCCCTGCCCATGGCAGGGAGGTTGGAGCAGATGATCTGCAAGGTCCCTTCCAACCTGAGCCTTTCTGTTATTCTATGACATTAGTAGCAAGATCAGTCCTAAATGAAATAAGGAAAACAGGTTAAAGCCTCTTCCTTTCCTAGAGATTATCAAATGAGAACCAAGTTTTTAAACCCATGAATAAATGGGAAAGGTTATAAAAGCCTCACACCAAAGTCTGGTTACCTGCTGGTGTCATTTTGGTGTGGGTGTGGGCAACACTACAAAGTCTCCATCTTTCTTCTGGAAGTCTGAGTCTCTTTCACAGTATCACACAGTATCACAGTATCACCAAGGTTGGAAGAGACCTCAAAGATCACCAAGTCCAACCCTTGACAACACCACAGACCTCAAGACTAGACCATGGCACCAAGTGCCATGTCCAAACACACCTTGAACACCTCCAGGGACGGTGACTCCACCACCTCCCTGGGCAGCCCATTCAGTAGCCAATGACTCTCTCAGTGAAGAACTTTCTCCTCACCTCCAGCCTAAACTTCCCCTGGCACAGCTTGACACTGTGTCCTCTTGTTTTGGTGCTGGTTGCCTGAGAGAAGAAAGTAACCTCCCTTGGCTGCAACCACCCTTCAGGTAGTTGTAGACAGCAATAAGGTCTCCCCTGGGCCTCCTCTTCTCCAGGCTAAACAATCCCAGCTCCCTCAGCCTCGCTTCATAGGGCTGTGCTCGAGGTCTCTCACCAGCCTTGCTGCCCTTCTCTGGACACGCTCAAGCACCTCAATGTTCTTCTTAAATTGAGGGGCCCAGAACTGGACACAGGACTCAAGGTGTGGCCTAACCAGTGCAGAGTACAGGGGGAGAATGACCTCCCTGCTTCTGCTGGCCACACTATTCCTGATGCAGGCCAGGATGCCATTGGCCTTCTTGGCCACCTGGGCACACTGCTGGCTCATGTTCAGGCGGGTGTCAATCAGCACCCCCAGATCCCTTTCTGTTTGGCTGCTCTCCAGCCACTCCAACCCCAGCCTATAGCTCTGCATGGGGTTGTTGTGGCCAAAGTGCAGCACCCGGTACTTCTCCTCTTTCAGCAGTCCCCACGCAGACCTGCTGGAAACACTGACAGCTCTCACTAAGCATCACCCTGCCTAAACAAAGGAAATTAGGAGCCAAGGTTGTACCTGGTCTCTTCACAAATAATGCTCTTACAGAACCATTTCCTCACCACATCCTGCCTTTAACACCGGGACTGTCAGGCCCAGAGCATTTCCAAAAGATTTATCTGTTGTATTTTCATCCAAGTTGGTCAGAGGTTAAAGACACTTAGTACACCTCACAGGACAGACCTCACGTGTCCATTAAACCGGAGTGAAAGGATGTGAGAGCTTGATTCCAAGAAGTGCTGGGAACAGCTACGTAAACGCTTCCCAGGGAGCCTGTCTGACACTAGCACACCTAACCTAACACCCTGTAAAGAGATACAAATTAGCTTCTACTTGCTGTATTAGGAATGCACATATAAGTCAAACACCAAAGCTGCACACTTCAGAACAAGACTCCACTGCTGACTCAAACATCCTAAGGAAAAACAAGGAAAAACTTCTTTGGTGGGAGAGTGCTAAAGTCCTAGAGCAGGCTGCCCAGAGAGGTTATGGAGCCTCCCTGTCTGCAGATTCCAACCTCACTGACCACTGTGATCCCAGGCAAGTTGCCCCTGCTTTAGCAGGGGAGTTGAAATGGATGATCTCCAGAGGTCCCTTCCAACCCTCACCATGCTGGGATTCTGGGATCCTGGTTTCTCTAATGGATGTGAAGAACTAAGCATCTAGTATAAGAAGTAGATTTCCTGTAGACTGAATCAGTATTTGGCAGTACATTTAAATTACAGAGTTTTTTTCTTTTGCTTATTGTGCAGTTAAGCAAATTCACCCAAAACACCACTGTTTTGCCTCTTAAACCTATGCCCAGTTGTTAATATACTTATTATTGATTATCAGCTAGCTTTGTTTTCCACTTTCTCCTCCTCTTCCCTCTCTTTTCAGAAGGAAAAAAGGAATTTGTCTTTTAAAGCCTATAAATTAACAAGACCGGAAGGAAACAAAATCTTTACAGGTTTGGTTCTAGAGCATCTGGAACACTGTGTCTAGTTCTGGGCCCCTCAGTTCAAGAAGGGCCTCAGGGAAGTGCTTGGAAGTGTCCGGCACGGAGCCATGAAGACGCTGAAGGGTGTGGAACATCTCGCTTCTGGGGAAAGGTTGAGGGAGCTGGGGCTCTTTAGCTGGGGAAAAAAAGTTACTAAGCAGCAGGGGGAAAAAGGCAGAAGAAAAGCAAATTGCTCTTCAATTAGTAGATGTTCAGGTTCCTTGCCTAGCAAAAGACAATTTCCTCTGTTTGCGTATTTCTATGTAAGCTGACCAGAAGGCGGAAGCAAAGGTCCATGAGTGAGTGGACTTCATCCCATCAGTTCCTCTGCACTGTTCCAATTTTGGAGATTTTAGAAGCCATGCTGCTTTATGACAGCAATGTGATTTCTAATTTTATCAACTCAAGTTGAAGACAGCAGCTTTAGAAGCACAAGACAAACAGCAAAATGTTGTGAGTGAAACAAAGACCTGCAATACTAACATTGCTGTTTAGATGGTTTGCTCAGAATTACCACATTTTGGGTTTGTATTTCCTACAGTAACTTCAAGTTTTCAGGCAATTGCTCTACTCTGCTCTGGTAAGACCTCACTTGCAGTGCAGTGTCCAGCTATGGGGCCCCAAATAAAAGAGAGACATGGACCTGCTGCAGTAGGCCCAGAGCAGGGACACAAAAATGATCAGAAAGATGAAAAACCTCTCCTATGAAGACAGGCTGAAAGAATTTGGGCTGTTCAGCCTGGGGAAGAGAGGGTTCCAGTGAGACCTTAGAGCTGCCGTTCAGTATCTGAAGGGGACCTACAGGAAGGTTGGAGAGGGTTGTTTAGAAAGGCCTGTGGTGAGAGGACAGAGGGCAATGGTTTGAAACTGGAGCACAGTAGGCTTAGATGGGACCCAAGGAGAAAGTTCTTCACTATGAGAGTGGTGAAACGCTGGATAGGTTGCCCAGGGATATGGTTGAGGTTCCATCCCTGGAGACATTCAAGATCAGACTTGATGTGGCCCTGGACAGCCCAATCTAGTTGGAGGTGTCCTTGTTCCCTGCAGGGGAGTTGGACAAAATGACCTTTGAGGGTCTCTTCCAGCAAATCCGTGAACTGCAAGGAGCATTTTGGGTGCAAGGGCTGCTAGCCATCTGAAACATTTAGTTCCTTCACAAAGTGATCTCAGAACCATAAACCATCTCTTTTCCTAAAGCCAGATATCTATCTGGGGGGGAGGAAAATGAAAGAGAATATTGATTTGATGCAAACAGTTTGGCTTGGTAGGGTAGTGCAGATTTCTGGTGCAGCCCAGTACTGACAAACACCCGGCAGGATCAGCCTACCCAGCCAAATCTGTCCTGAGTAGAGATCAGAATCATCTCCCAAGGGAAGTGGCAGATTCCTCTACATTGGGCAGTTTTAAGACTCGACAGTGTGCTGGGCCAGCTCATTTCAACTCCACTCTCCCCTAATAAGCTCAAACCAGGCAATCCTTAGGCTCCCTTTCAACCTGGCATTCTGTGACCAGTTACCCCAGTATGATGTTTGGGTGAAGACAATGCTGTAAGCCTGTGAGACAGCCTCCAGCTGGTACTTTTCTTCCAGCTGCCACTTCATAATTTTCTCAAATTATAACTGGGAGCAAGCAGCTACACTCTCAAAACCTGCATGGCTTTGCTTTTAATCGAGTCCCAACAATTTCCTACCAACCAAGCTATGGCTCAGCCCTTCCAATAATGCAGGCTTACATAAGAGAGCCTGTTGAAATGTGTTAATGAGGCTATATTGACTAGCTGGCTTCTCTGCAACAGCAACTCCCACTGCAAGTTACCAATTTAAAGGCTAGGAATTTTTTCCCCCCTTTCTTTCTTTTCAAAGGACAGAAGTGAGATTGAAAATCAGTTAAAAATAGCAGAGAATTTTCAAGTGTCAGCTGTGACAGAAAGAGGAATAGCAGTCTCTCCTTACAGAGCCAGGATGGATGGAGCAAGCCTGTGATTCAGGAGCTGAAAGCAAGCTCACACACAAATGGAGACGGCAGAAATTAATTGTAATTTACTCATGTCACTGATATTCCAGGACAATCTACAGCAACTGAAAATCTAATGAGATCCTATCTTGCTTCGAAGTGGTGAATGTAAATTCTTACCTACTTTTGGCAGAAGCAAAAAGTGAAGTACATATTGTGAAATAACAGCAAAAAGAGTTTTAAACAACCTATTCAAATCATGCACCCTCTTCATGACAGAAGATGAATCTAAATTATGTATCTTTTACTTTGTTTTGTCTTTCCCATCAATCTGCTTCCCCAAAAACCACCATGTCAAGGCTTTTATTTAAAGAAGTTCTCTTGCATTTAAATAGTCCCTTACCTACCTCTGAAGACTTACTGATATGAACAGGAAGAAGAGATTTCAGAGTTGCTCTTTTTAAGATACCTGTTTACAGTGCAGCCCCCAAATTTTGGGTGGCAAAAAAACAAAAACACAAAACAGAACAAAAAGCCAAACAAGAAATATGAGGGAAAGCTCTTGCAGATGATGAGCACCAAATGCAGCAGACAGTCACAGCCTCCCTCCAGCCCTGTAGTGATAGGATGAGGGGCAATGGCTTTAAATTAAAGAAGAGGAGATTTATATTGGATGTCCGGAACAAGTGTGCACAGTGAGGGTGCTGGAACACTGCAACAAGTTGCTCAAGGAGGTAGTTGAGTCCCCATCCAGGGAGATATTCATGGTTGGGTCAAACAAGGCTCTGAGCAACCTGATCTAGTGGAGGATGTCCCTGCTTACTGTAGGGACTAAAAGACCTTTGAAGGTTCTTTCCAATCCAGACCATTCTACGATTCTATCATAGAACCTCATATTTCTGCTCAACTTTTCCCACACTCTAGAACAAAGCTCCACTCTTGCAGGATATCAAATGTCTAAAGGTCTGCTGACACTGTTACTTCACTGCGTGCTGCTTACACAGGGCTTAAACAGGCAGAACTGCAACAGGTTACAACTAGACCATCAGTCTTGCAGAGTCTAATCTGTTAATCAGTGTCAGGACACATGCTGTTAAAGTACATAGAATCACAGAATGGTCTGGGTTGGAAGGGACCTTCCTAGCCCACGTCAAAAGGCCTAGTCAAACCCTCTTGCAGTCTGCAGGGACATCCTCTGCTGGATCAAGTTGCTTAGAGCCTTGCCCAGCCTGACTTTGAAGATCTCCAAGGGTGGGGCCCCAGCTACCTCTCTGGGCAATCCGTTCCAGTGGTCCCTCATGGTGCAGAAATTGTTCCTCACATACAATCTAAATTTGCTCTTCTCCAATTCCAAACCATTGCCCTGGTCCTGTCACTGCAGGTCTTTGCAAACAGTCCCTCTATAGCTTTCCTGTAGCACACCCTTGGGTACTGGCAGGCTGCTATTAGGTCTGTCTGGAGCCTTCTCTTCTCCAGGCTGAACAACCCCAGGCCCCTCAGTCTGTCCTCACAGCCGAGGTGTTCCAGGTCCCTGATCATTTTTGTGGTCCTCATCTGGACTCACTCCATTGGGACCATGTCCTTTCTGTGCTGAGGGCTCCTGAGCCAGACATGGTTAGAGTCAGTGGACACTGACAAAGTGGACACTGATACCAGCTATGTCCATAAATTATCTTCCACAGTGTGCAGTCAAATTAGCCTTTAAATTAGTGATCACAACTCAAAGCCTCTAAAGGCAGCATCCAACTTTCTCTTAAATAATAAACAGCTGAAGTGTGCATATTTGTTAATCAAGGGATTTTTTTTCACTTGTTCTCACACAAATAAAACCAATAGCAACTCAACAAACCTCCTTCAAAAGCTGGAGAGGTCACAAATCCTACCTCTGGCAGTAAAGACGGTACACACAGGAATCCCTTCAGAAAAAGTGGTGTCATTGCCACAAGAGAAGTATTTGGAAAGCTCAATAATCACAGAATCCCAGAATTGTCTTGATTGGAAAAGACCTTCAAGATCAAGTCCAACTTAACCTAACTCTACTAAGCATGGTGCTAAAGGTCCTCAGCACCACATCTCTGCCTCTTTGAAACACCTCCAGGGGTGGGGATTCAGCCACCTCCCTGGGCAGCCTGTTCCACTCCTGGAGCGAGAACATACTCAGTGAAACAGAATCACTCATGTTTCCCAGAGAGTTCTGTCATTTGTGTACAACTACCAAAGACTTCTTGACAGGTACTAGGTTGAGCAACTTTATTCACTATTTATCTCCTTTTCTTTTTGCTGTTCCCTGGTAAAATTACAGATCATGTCAAAATGTTGAATTAGTGCAGAATTTACTTCTGCCTGGCACTACGCTTTCATGCAAATCACCGAATTTGAATTCTTCATCTGCCACTGAATACTTTTCAATTTTAAACACAGGAGTAAAGTCAACCTATGAATGGTATTTTATTTTCAGTCTCACACTTAAAAACAAGATCCTAAAGCACTCAATAACAGTTGATAGGTTGGATCATGCAAAATTGATAAGGTGACTGCTCACCACATGTTCTGCCTCAGTTAGCACTCAGTATTTCATTTTGTGGGAAATCCACACACATGCTTACTTCAAAACACCTGGCATTTGCTCAGGGTCAGTTGTCACCTGACCATGATGTTAGCATCAGAAGACATGAAATTCAGAATTACAGTCTCTGTCCCAAAGGAGTTCAACAAATATCAAAATCCAGAATCTAAAAATTGACAGCTTTGAACAGGATGAAACTAGATACTGGATGGCAAGACCTGCCACAGCAGCTGGCGAGACATAAGATGAGCACCTCAGCCTCCTGTATCCACTCCCTGGTCAGAGACTACAGCTGAATCTGTGCAGAGCTCTGCAGAGCTGTCCTGCTGGCACAAGTACAAGCCTTCTAGATTTACTCTACAACCAGCATGCTGGGCTCAAAAAGCAGAGGAAAACTTTCATCTTATCTTTCATCTACCTCTGAACTTCCAGAAGCACAGGACAGTTTCAGGTCCTCTGTGTGCAGGGCTGGTACAGGACAGAAAGATGAGGTAGGCAGGGGAAGGGTTCACTGTTGTCAGGGTGTAAGTGTGGTCTCCCTCTCAGAGTGGGGAGAGGAAACACAGAGGGGAGGAAGGGAAGAAAAATGTAACTGATTCTCTCTTCATAACCTTATCCAAGACTTGCGTCTTTGAGGAGTGCCCGCACTATGTTCCCTGTAACCCAAACCTGAAGCAGCAGAAGCGTATCAAGTCACCAGACAAAGCTGTACCCCACAGTCTGCCAAGGAAAAAGCAGCCCTCAGGTCACAGGTTGGCACCACGTGAAGCACTGGGCTATTTATGGAGAAATAATAGCCTTAAATTGCACAAAAATCTTCCAACAGTAAGCCAAACGGTGACTTTTACAACTCGTTTGCTTTATTTAAAATGTGCTTAGAAGTAAAGCAGGTATTAAAAAAACCAGGGAGAACAGGAGGAGATCTGCAGATCTCTGACAGGGTTTAATCAGGAAGGCCCAGCAGCTACCAGGCGAACTGGTCAATCTCCACACAGTAAGCACTGTGAGAGCTGGAAGAGGAGGCTGAGGGGGGACCTCATTGCTCTCTGCGGCTCCCTAGGGGGAAGCTGTAGTGAGGTGAGGGTCAGTCTCTTCTCCTTTGTGTCAGGTGACATAGCAGGAGGAGATGGCCTGGAACTGTGCCAAAGGAGGTTTGCATCCCATACTGGGAAGACTTCCTTCCCTGCAAGAGTGGTCAGGCATTGGAACAGGCTGCCCAGGAAGATGGTGGAGTCACCATCCCTGGAGGTGTCCAATAAATGCGTGGACACAGCACTTGGGGACATGGTTTAATGCCCATGGTGACCTTCAGCTGACGGTTGGATTCAATGATCCTGGAGGTCTCTTCCAATCAAAACAACTCTGATTCTCTCTGACACCACTGACAGCTCAGGCTGGTTTGGTGAGCATGCACAAGATCCACTTGATGTTACCATGATGTAGCAAGCGACAAAACAAGACAGCAAAGCCTGCCTGGATCTTCCATGGCTTCTAACAGAAGTCCAGCAACAAAGCCTTTCCTTGAGGCAAACCAAACAAGGAGGTGTCTGGCTGCAGAAAGCTGAGGAATTATTTTAAGGACGACTTCAGCAACAACGACTCTTATTAGAGCATCAACACAACTGCCCCAAATGAAGTCACAATTCCGCTGTGATATGCTCCATAAACAGAGGAAATATTCTTGCCTCAACATGCTTAATGCATTTGAAGCACTAAAAAAATGCCAGTGACCCTGGTATTTCTGGAAGAGTTGTTGGTTGGCAAATAAAAATTCTGTGACCTGACGAGTAACAAGAGAAATGCAAACAACCAAGAAGAACAGAGCAAAACAAAAATATTTCCACAAGCAGAGCTTTTTATATCCTGAGAAGACAGCTCTGACTCCAGAGTCCAGAAGGGACACATTAACCTGTATTATGTGACTCTCGGTATCACACAGTCCTCAAGAAATTTATTTGCTAGGAAGGTCAGCATGAAAACAGAAAAAAAAAAAACATTGCCACAAATCCTATGGCAAAATTATTATGGAAGATAGAATTAAACTCTAGACATCAGTTTATCTGTGGACCTCCAACAATCACCACAAAAGTACTCCCCTCACACCCAAGGGGATAAGGTGCTTTGAAAACAGATGGCTTAAGCAAACCTAAAGGAAACAGCAGCCAAAACCAGGCGAAAACATCATACGGTCATCAGTGTCTCAGTCTCTTGGATGGTTTTAGACACATCTACTTAATTCAGAAGTCAGGAACAGAAGGGAACATATCAGAGCCCCACTTCTTGCAAGAAGGAGCCAAAGAAGCAAAAGAGGAAGAACAGATATTTTCATCCTAAGTGAAGTATGAAACAGCCCAGGGAAAAAGAAACTTAGTTTTGCCCCCTATCTTGCAAAAACTAATGAGAGCAGCACCAGGACAACTCAGGGTACACCTACATCAGTATGCAGAGGGAACAAGGAGCACAGGTTTGAAGTGGTTTGCCCAGTTCACTCCCACGTGCCCTGCTTTGGTGCACACTGAAGAGTTGTACCCAGACTCCGCTCGGGTGAACCAAGCCAAACAACTTACTGCAGGAGCATGCTTGATATGCCCAGTCACAGAGGTACTTCTGTTCAAAAAGCCAGCCCAGATCCAGTCTCAGGCAGCAGTCCTGAAGCACACATAACGTGGACACTGAGTCCTCTGGACCTCTTGTTTTGCTCTGTGAAGTTTACTTGATGGTGTTGAGTCGCCTTAGAAAGAGAGCTACGACTGCTGCAGCAGCTCAGGCAGCGAAGAGATAACAAACTATACAGCCAGCATTAAAAATAGGATATCATTAAGATACCAAAGAGTGAAAGGAAGCTGAGAAGTGAAGCACTGGGAGGGAAACAAAGCTTCTGTCTGTTATCTCCGCAGCACTTACATACTTGAAGAGAGTACTACTGTGTGACACAATTAAACAACCACAACAAACTTCCTCTTCTCTATCAACGAATTCTCAAAGAAAACCGGCAAGCGAAGCCTCCTCACAGCATCTCCATTCGCAGAACAGAGCAAGGGCTTGGCAGAGGATGAAATCTCAGTTTACTCTTAAATCTCTGAGCAGCTCCTTAACAAAACCCTCCTCTGCAGCAGGTTCTCCTGCCAGCCTTTAGCACTGCTGTTAAATTGCTTTTATCACTGCCTTTTGAGTTAAGTTTTGTTTGGGTTTTTTTCCTGGTGTCATTTACCTGTCAGCCAAGGAATTTGACTGCAGAACAAAGCACTGAGAAACAGGAGAAAATGAGCTACTCTAGCACCCCTCACGTGCCCCTGAGGGCCTGGGAGGGAAAGGAACTTACAACATGTGCCACAGACCTGAGGGTAAAGGTGGTCACAGCAGAGGTCTGCCTGGTTTAAAGGTACACCCAGAGTCTGATTTCTGTAGCTATGCAAGATATTGATAAGAAATGGATGCTAACTACAGTTCCACAACAAAATACAAAAGGGAAAAGGATGAAAATCAACCCAACCCATGCTCCTCCTTAAATTAATTCTTACCACATGCTCCAGCTGCTTTCCTAGCTAGGTTTCATGGTAAGAAGAGATCATGAAAATGTCAGTCCAGAGACTGAAATGTCAGTCCAGTTTGCTCATCTGTAGTGCCCTGCCTAACTGAAGCAGGACCTGAGAAAGGCACTCAAAGCTGCAAAATCCAAACCACTGTAGTTAGGATAGATAGCAGGCTAAGCTCTCCAGCAATAAATGTGACCACGAACAAGAGAAGTCTGAGAAAGACTATGAAAAGCCACCGCTAACGTGGGGTCTCTCCTAGAAATCAGGAACAAATAAACAGAAGTATTTCAGAGCAGTACCAGCAGTCTCCACAAGTTAGGTCACCTGATTTGAGGATTAATGGTTCTGAGAACAGTTACAACTTTACAAAAACACTTAACTTCATTTGTTGCTACAACACAGCTGTAAAGGTGAACGGGAGAGGAAAATATCACCGGGTTGTTTCTCTGTAACCTGTTCCGCTTCTTTTCACCAGCACAGCAAGATTCAGCTAGGACTAATGGAGAGCTTAAGGCTGATCCTTTTTTTCTTGAAAGCACACTTCCCACTGTAAATACATCAGTGCCAACAGCTCTCAAAGAAATTAACTGGATCTGTATTTTTAGAAGCTAAACAGAAAGCCAAAGCCCAGGGACGCATCTGCTTCAGTTCTACAGCTTCCAGCCACCAGTGTCACTGTCGATACTTTTTCTCCCCGTGAGCCTCTGGTGTCAGCTCTACTGCCGAATGCAGGAGGACAGAGGCTCACCAAAAATAAGCGTGTGTCACATCAGAATTAGCACCTGCCACAGGCGAGCGGCCTGCAGCTACTGCTTCCACTGCTGGCTCGCAACTCACTCCTCCTGTCCTCGCTCACTGACCTTTCCACAGCCATCGCAGCCTCCTGTTGTATTTGAAGCAACAAAAATCTCCTTCCTCCATCGCCACACCATCCTACGACTCCTTCCTTTTCTTCCATGCCATTTTCCGTGCGTAATTTGCAATAATGGGTGCGTTTGTGAGCAGAATGAACGAGCTCACGCAGTATGAAGAGGTTTGCAACACGCTCCACTCCCAGTTTGATCATCTGCTCCCCACTTCAGGCCACAAACGCTGCAAGCAACTGTACCTCCACCAGACAAAGGCGCAGCACTAGAAACACGGCTTTGACTAAAAGGGCAATTAAACACTCAGCATGTACAACCCTCCTGCACGCGCTTCTACGTGCTGCCAGCAAGCAGTCAAGGGTTTCACTGCAAAATGAATACCCTAGAAAAACAAAAACCGGAGCCTTCACCAAGCCGGAAGGGAAACCGAAGGATCCTTTGTGTTCTTTTCCAAAAGGCAAATTTGCAGTTTCATCCCCAAATCCTCAGGGCTGCGTCTGCCAGCTCACTGAGCCACCTGAGTAACTTTTTCCAGCCTAACTTTGAGCTGTAACAACTTGCTCTATCAAACTGCCAAATCTCCAGCGCTCACTCCTTTCTGTGAATCCAGCTGTCATTTCTCCCAAATGTCTTCGCAGTCCCAACTCTCCCAATGCCAAAAAAAAAAGTTTCTTCACAGATAGACATAATTTTGCAAAACACATATGTTCTCTGTATGGCACATGAAGTCAATTAACAAGTTTACTCACTGAATTAAAGGATGACACACAACAGTAGAACAAAAAGCCTCTTGCAGGCAGTGAACACATTAACCTTCTCCTCCCTATGATGAGCTTTTCCCAGGGGATTTGGAGGTCTGAGTGCATTTTGATTACTCCCACAAGATCTTTAATGCTTATCTCAGTGACATCTTTTATTCCCCAATTCCCATGCTGCTTCTGATTACCAGTTAAAGGTAAAATGTGTTCCATCTGCAAGCCAGCGAGCACAAAACATGCACTAAACATGTTCAAAAACAACAACAATAACCACAAGGCTGAGCATGAAATAAAGTCACCTACCTTTTAACTGGTCGGCCACCACGCTCTGACCAACTCGCTCAATCACCTTCCCATCCTCCATTTCATAGCGATCATCCAAATACTTTGCAGTAGCTTCCGAAATATGGACTTTGCCAGCCACCCCAAGCTGCTCCATCAGATTGGCTAAATTGACATCGTTCGACCACACATCGAACTTGAATCTCCTCATTCCCAAAATGCCACAGAGGACTGTCCCGGTATGAACACCCACTCTCATGTTCACCATTTCTTTTTTCTCTTGGCAGAACTGCTCAATGGCTTTAATCATGCCCAAGCCCATCTCAATGCAGCAGTAAGCATGGTCTGCCCGGGGCTCTGGGCAGCCGGCCACACAGTAGTAGCAGTCTCCCAAAGTGCTGATCTTCTCGCACTTAGTGTCCTCACATAAGCGGTCGAAACGTCCAAAGAGGTCGTTCAGGAGTCCCACCAGAGCATGAGCAGATTTGTTGGCACTCATTTTCGTGAAGCCAACAATATCTGCAAACAAAATGCTCACTTGCTCGATCTGCTGCATTTTAAATGGACGGAATATTATGGGGGTTTTCTGTATGGAGGGCTTCTTCTTCCTGTTTTTGGGGCTTGAGGTGGAATGACGTTTGATGGAGTTTTCACTTTCATCATCCCCCTGCTTCATTAAGTCATCGGCTATTATTCTTGGCATAACAGAATGAATCATCCTCTCTTTCAGGGCTTTTTCCACTTCCAAGTCTTTTCCATGCATGATGGACTGCCCCACTTTCAGGAACGTGCTTCTTGATCTGACTTCGGACATGATAAATAAGTGGATACCTATGGCATGGATGCAGATGTGAAGGAAGGCTTTGCTCAACAGCTCCCAGTAAACCGCACCGGCTCCGAGAGGTGTAAAACAGTTCTCATCACGGAAGTGATAGCCAAAGGTCTCAAAGAGGACCGAGTACGACAGTCCCAGGAACAAGCTTAAATACAAGGGTAAGTGCATCACTGTGTAAAGCAACAAGAGCACTTCGATACACATAGAAAAACTGCCTACTTGAGAAAGACAAGTGTCTGTAGGATCTGCCGGGGGAGTCCGATTGGACATGTCACCACTTCCTGAGACAGGCTTCAGAGCCTGGAACTGCAGAGCAAGAGTCAAAGCGAAAACCAGGAGGGTGAGTATCAGCGAAGTCCATACATAATGGCGGGCGTAGGTCTTGGTGAAAGTGAACACAAAAAAAGCTACACATACCAAGAGGAAGCACAGGGCCGGCACCATGAACACAATCTGTTTCTCTTTCATGTGGATGCCGAAGTAGATGCCCCAGAGAAGGCAGGCCACGCCAATGTAGAAGAGGGCGTAGCGGAACCTGCGCTGGGTCTGAGGGAAGCACCTTTCCATGCAAGCCTCCTCTAGGTTGTTGGAGTCGAATTTGGGGTTCCACCACTTGGAAGAGGCCCTCTCGAAGAGCTGCGGCAGCTTCTTCGGCCGGCGGAGGCCAGGGCCGCTGCCGCCAGCTCCGCCGGCCCGGCGGGGGCCCCCCGACTCCCCCGAGCTGCAGCTGGAGGAGATGCTGTACTTGCAGTGCTTAGAAGAGGTGCAGCCCTGGTGCTGCTTGGGGTTGATTTTCACCGTCACGCTGTTGCTGTCCCCGCTGGAGTCGCAGCTCACCTCGGTGCTGTGGTGATGCAGCAGCTGCTGGTGCGGTGGGGAAGCCATGTTGTCAATTCCTCCCGAAAAGCCCGCTCAAGAGTTGGGTCTCTCGGGCTTGGGGAAAAGCCACCGGGGCTCCTCGGAGAGCCGCCTCTAGTCTCCTCCTGCCGCCGGACTGGAGAGGCGGCCGGGCAGCGCCGCGCCGCTCCGCCGCTCGCCGGGCTCGGCACACAGAGCACTGGGGCGCGGGCAGCCCCGCATAGTCCCCTCTGGAGGCCGGACGAGCAGGGCCGGGGCTGCCGCTGGCCCCGCTCCCGCAAGCCCTGCCGAAGCTCGGGGCGGGCGGCCTCTGGCTCAAGTCAGTGCCGCGAGGGGGACGCCGGGCCCCCGCCGGGAGGAGACCGCTCTTCCATGTCGGCTGCAGCCGGCCGCCGCTTCCTCCCCGCGCTCGCCGGGCAGCGCTCCCCTCACGGCCGCCGCCAAGGGGCCGGCTCCCGCCGCGCCGCCCCCTCTCTGCCTCCCGCCCAGCCGGGACGGCACCGGTCGCCCTTCTTCTCCGCTCCGCGGGGCCTTGGGCCCGCCGCCGCCCCGCGCTTTCCTGGCACCGCGGGCCAGAGAGCGGATGCCCCCGCGGCGCTCCTCAGCCCTCGGCACGGGGCTTGGCCGCCTTCGCCTCCTCCACAGTCTGCGGCGGGGCTGGTCCCGTCACCCTTCCCGGCGGGGTGGTGCCGCGCCGCGGGGAGCTCCGTGCCCGGGCGGGGGCCGGCCCGCCCGCCCGCTTGCGCGCCGCCGTCCGAGAGGTGGGAGGGTGGGACGGAGGGAGGG